>NBZA01001890.1:0-10869 GCA_003054995.1 Aleochara bilineata
ATTACGATGAAGAATTCGGTACATTGAGAAGCAACACTAGCCATAGCGCTGTCCAACCGCAACTTCGTGGAGGCTCCTTGGATCGTCGCAAGCTGCAGAGAAGCAATCTTATCGATCCCACACTAATGAGCAGCATTAAAATAGTAACCAATAGATACGTGGTCGACGAGAGCGAACTGCAGGGACATCTGCCAGGGATAACGTACGAAGAGCGCCGGCAGAAGCTCAGCGAACCCACAAGTTCATCCAATACTAAGCCCACGGACGTCTCAAGACAGCGCCGAAGATTTGGAAACCAAAATGAGGATTTTGATTATTCAGACGAGGAGCTACATCCTCGCGCTGCCAATTTCAGGGGCAGTTCCATGCCGCCAAGCAGGAACACCTTGGAGATCCCTAGAGATCCCTCACCAAATTCCTCAATGCGAGATGACGAGCAACAAAGGCAACGCAAACGCAGGCGTAAGAAACCTTGTGCACCGAGTAGAAAATCTCAATTTATACGCATATTTTTGTCTGTTATCTTCTGTAGCGAATTATTCAAGTCCCAAAATAATGTCACCTTTGGGATACGGTCATACGACGAAATACCTGGACAACGAGTCAGACCTCGACTACTATAGCTCAATGGACTACGACCCCAGAAGTCACACGAAGCCAGTGCCTATCTGGCTGTGCGTCTTTCTAGTGATAAGCTACATCTTCGCCGGGATGTTTCTCTTCAGCTATTGGGAGGAATGGGAATACTTAGACTCGGCCTATTTCTGCTTCATTACGCTGACAACTATCGGCTTTGGAGACTTTGTGCCGGCGAAGCGCGTCAAGAACGAAGAGTTCAAGAAGAACATCGCCTTCTGCTCGCTTTATCTTCTCTTTGGCATCGCACTTCTGGCAATGAGCTTTAACCTGGTTCAGGAGGAAGTCATCGCTAATGTGAAAAGGGTCGCCAAGACATTAGGCATTATTAAGAGTGAGGAGGAGGAAGAAGACGAAGACGACGACTAAACTAAATGTGTTCTGTTTGATTTTCTAATATGTATAATAATATAATGCTAGGATAAGACAATATCTCAACTTGGAGATTATCGAGGCGAATGCCGCACGTAACACATCTGTAAGTCCTTATTGTCCTTATTATCCCAACGTTATTAGTATCGATTCTACGCCCAATATATCATCATCACGATCGTGATCATGATCGCAAAGCTCGTGTTCTGTTCATTTTCCGCGCTGAGTGCCAACCGTAGTCCTGTTTGGGGTTGCAGGCAAGGATTTAACAGGACTGCCCATCTAGTTGCATGACTGTGAACATGCTTCAGCCTGGAGGGAACCTGGAGGGAGCGTGGAATGAATTTGTCTGTCGCCTGAAATGCATGCAGGCTGAGGGTGTAACGTTTGTTTATGACTGTGGCGCACATCGAAGCCCATTTATCACGATTATTAATCACCAATCATTGGGTGGATAACGACCTGCCATGCGTTACCATACGCTGCCATCGTTAGCACCTAGGATGATATGATATGATACTTTCGGACACCGTCAGATCGTCGGACAACAAATAGAATAAAAAATAAGAAACAAGCGCAAGCAATTAATTCTTTCAAGTGATTGCAATCATACCTACAACGCGCAATCGCAATCGCGTGCGGAAAACAAGTGCAGATATAAAATTGCCGATCGTTTGATATAAATACACTCGCCAGCAGTCAGTTTACAGCTTTTCACGCGTTTGCATGCGTGATTTATGCAAATAATGCCTGCTTTATTGCTGATTTGAAGTTTTTCGAATGCGCTTCTAACGCGTTAAATACTCCAACGTTCATTGCGTTTGATTTATTTAAGAATCGCATGTTTGTTTTGCATTCTCGCAAATATACCTACAACTTGCAATTGGCACTCGCAGCTTATAGTAAATATTATTCAACGTACATTTATTTCTTGTTGATTATTATTGTTAATTGTGTAAATTTGATTTTGTGTAATTTTGGCAATTTTATTTGTGTATATTTGCTAACGGCTTTGATGTTAATTCTTTATATCCTGGCTGGGCTTTTATCCTGCCTGTAATACAATACATTTGAACACATGCGGTGGAAGCTGTGTGGTGAACATGAACGAACGTAAAACAAAGCCGGCAAAATGTGCCGACGTAGGTCATAGATCAATGCCGTTTGTCTTCGCGATTGGCATTTTATGGTAAAACAGGCAACAGAAAGCCGTAACATAAAAGCGGCCGTACAATGCCGGAAAAAATCTGAGAACGTCAAGTAAACAGACGGGAAAACATTTGCGATTGAAAAGAAAACCTCAACGTGATGAAAAATGTTCCAATGTCATGTTGGTCAAAATGTCGATGGGACGAAGAAGGGATTTTCGTATAATGCCTAAAGTATGCTAAACATGCAAAGGGCGGATTTTAATGTGGATATTTGGGATGTACAGTGATGTTTCAAAAGACCACACATGAGAGATATTATAATACAACCGATGAATGCCTAATGAGCCAACAGAATATTTAATATTGATGCTTAATTAGCAAACATGATTTAGATTATTATACAGAGAATATAGTTTCCGATGGAGAAATTAAAGATTTTTCTTTGTTGTTGCGTAGTAGTACTAAACTAAATATTGATTGACTAATACTGATCAATTAATAGTTAAAGCAAAATGTAGAGTCCTATTAGGCTAACATAAATTATAAATTAGGTCGGTGCTAATTAGTCGTGAAATATCATTCACTTTGTGAATGTTAAATTTAATGCATCCGGAAATTAATGCGCATACTAGTTGAATTAATTAGTTTCTTAGTGGGCAACTTTTAATTAAATTAAATAAATGTACTTTAAATAAATAAATAATTTTTACTTAAATGATCCTTGTTTAATAAATTGTTAATTCAAAAAAGTCCATTAACTCAAATAATAAATAAACATACGCTTAACATTATATTCCATTAATTTCTTCCTGCACGTGCTCTCATTTCGTATTAATCGCCAAACATTAGAGAGCATCTTATACATAAATCTTAAGATCTCAATTCATTTTTCTCCCTGCTTCAGTGCTACTTCCTTTGGTTTTAGGCACATAGGTACCTACATGTAAATCATTTCTGAATTTGATGATTTTAATCAAACCCAGTCGTTTGATCCAAACTCTTCGTTTATTTTGCTTCTCGATAAATAAGCACTTGGAGGCAGCAGAGGTGAACTGCTTCTGACGCTTGTACATTGTACAAACAGACTTCACTTGATAAATTTGTCTTATTTCTTCTCGTTTTCCAAAGCTTTCTCTTATTTTTACTCTTTTTGGTACTGTTTCAGTTAATTATCATACTTTTTCTAAATATAAATTCGGCGTTTCAGCGTTTTCTTCGAGAGAAGTAGCTGGTTGTTCTTGCTCTAATTAAGCAAACAAGGCGTCGAAAGATATCTGAAGAAAATATATTCTAATGTGTCTCCACGTTGTGTCCATGGACGCAAATAAATGCTCGTCTAAGTAAACTAATAAGTCTAGTACTATTCTTGCACCAACTGGATCTATATTTAGTCTCCGTGGCGTTAGAATAATGAGTGTTGCATTAATATACTTCTCAAGAAGCAAGCACAACAAGCTATTTATGAATTCCTATTGCAATTGCTTGAAGAAATCATGACTGAAATTCAACATCTCCTGAGATGTCTGACAATGAGATAAAATCATTTAGAAGTGTTTTAAGACAATTTAATAGATGCACGTGTCAGGAGAGTTTCAACACACATATTTTCATTATAAACAAACATGCTCGAATTACAACAAGAAAAGGAAACATTAACTCGGGTGCTAGAATCTTACAACCTGTAATAACCTGCGCATCCTTGAAGCTGTGAAACTTGATGAAAGAGGAAAAAAATAGTTTAAAGTTTTCTATTTCTCAGCATTTCTTAATGCTGTCTCGGGATTGAATGTGTTTGAAGGCGGCCGGCAGTTGAAACGCATGTTGGCAAGTCTCGGCTAAAATTAAAACTAAACCCATGTTGCTGCAGCGGAGCCTGCGAGCCGGATTGCTTTCAGTTTCTCACGGACTTCGGCAACCTATAACACTAATAGCCGCCTCCTAACCTGCCTGCCCATATAAATTAATTGCGAAGTCAATACTTGAGCTATCGGCGGCCACTTGACGTCATTGGTGTGTGTGATGTCATCGCGTTTCCGCGTTCAAAGCTGCTGGCTGTTTGAGGTGCGAGCAGCATTGTTAGCGCAGTTTGCAAAAAAACACTTAAAATAAAAGTGCGCCGGCGAGTGCCGTTATTGCCTTGATTGCGTGATGGCGTTGACGTCACTGCCACAATATCGACATCATTAAGTGTTGTGTTGTGTTACTACCAGTGGGATGTGCAAGAGTCAATATTATTGGTGTCAAGCTCGGAAAAATTTCGATTGACCTAAAAACTCATAATTGCTAACCTATAATAAATATTTGCGTGTGCCATTATACGAGAGGATGTGCATGTTCGTGTCAATTTCCGGTTTCCTGTGAGATCGGTCAGTGAGTGCTTGGGTTTTCTAATTTTTAATAAAAGAATGGATTTTCTACAAGACCTACAACGTTAGCTTCGTACAACCAGGTAAAGGTGAAGGTGAAACGTTTTCAACGACGCGACGTGTTTTACTGAACATACAAACAAACAGAAGTCCAATTCAAATTTCAAGCTGAATCTGAATTTGAGTTTGAACTCTACTTTAAACTCGTGTTCTTTGCAAAACTTTCCATGTACTTTTCTCCGATCAACTTGCAACAAAGTGATGATTTTTACTTCATTGCTGTGCGACTTCCACGTTGCATTCGTTCGCTTGCTTTGCGACTTGAAAATCCTGCAGAAAATCCTTTGAATCCTTTGAACCTTCCAATCGCATTCATGCCTTGCCTTAACATACATGTGTGTCAGCCGAGTTACTCCTACTTGCCATTGTGTTCAGTTATTTCTTTTTGCTTCGGGCAGTCCCGAAACTTTCAAATCCTTGTATAGGCAGTCAACGTAGAAGAAGTCAAATAATCATGATTATAGAATACATAGATGTGTGCCTAGATGAATAAGGGCGTCTGATGCCCAAGGGACCGAAAAAGATCAAAGCAGTTTACGTATTATTGAATGTTACACAGTTAGAAACGTTGTTATGTACTAATGTTTAGAACTATTGCAGATCAAAGCATCGTTATGCAGGTATAATTTACTGCTTGGCTGAAAATAAACAAACAAACATCCTTAGGTGTATCGTGTTTGACTGAAATGTCGTCTGATCAAATGGTCTTCGAGCAGGGTAAAAAGCATATCTTTGTTGAAATAATATACCTATGTTTATGCGCGTAAGATAATATTCAATATAGTGTTCTTATTCTGAGCACTTGATAAAATTGATGTGAACCCTGTGTACACATATATTGACGTTTTACGATATCAAACACATGCTGATGCTTCGTTTCCTGCCATATCCTGAGTAGTTTGCACTCGATATCGCCGGAAATAAAATAATAAAAGCGGCGCATTCATGCCGCATACAAATGCGAATCAGAATGGCGCATGGCGCGTTGTAAAAACAACGCGTTCTGCTTTACAGAACAAACAGGAAGCAAGCAAACAGCCAAAGAACCAGGGAACATGTGCATATCTAATGAAGCAATAGCAATTCAATTCAGTTTTGTCTGGTTTGCAACTGCTGTTCAATGTCGAAGGTGAAAGAAGACAGGAAGGAGAGGAATATGATACTTACTCGTTACAGGATTCAACCGTTTAATCTATCACAATACAGAGAGTGCAGAAGTTCAGTCTTTCTCCCTGGAGACGAGTTGAGAAAAGCAATGTGCAAATTTTGTTAAATACTTCGGCGCTTTTAATTAAGTCACCCGTCCTTTCATTAACGTGAAACGTGTGCGTTTTCGTTCAAAGCTCTGTCGGTGCACAAAGTGCGACCTGCATACACGAATGAGCACCAGGATGATAGCTCGTTCTTTTATAATTCCAGGAGCGCGTTTAGTTTTAGTTTTACCAGCGCAACGTGCTTGCCGATAACATTTTCAAAGACAAATACAATTTTATGCAGGCACATTTAATTAGACCTCTAGGACACGTTGTTTCATTGTTTTCTGTTAAAGTTGTACAACGCATCAAATTAAATTCATATTTCGATTCATTATGCAACCAATAATGCACCAGCTGCCGTTCTATTTCATTTTCTATATGCATAAATATAAATTTAAAAAATGAATCACAAAAAACGCTATAAATATACAGTATTGGAGCATAAATATGAATAAATAATTTAAAAATAAATTTTCATGTGTGTTCCTGATTCATTGATTTTTGCACAACACTGTTCGCCTTTATGGCGTCGTAAACAATTTTGCAATCGCACATTTAGCGCTGATAATACGTGTAATATTAGTTGCATCCGCCAACAACAACAGTTTCAAATATCAAAGATGCCCGCGAGAGTAGACAAATCATTATAGTATTACAGAATACATTGTATAACTGCACAAAGCCTGGTAAAATTATCCTTTCAGAAGCATGCTTATGCTTGTACAGTATAAAGCTGATTTATTCTAGGGCCAATTAAGAGGCATAAACATTAAACTACACCTGAGCAAACATTTGAGTAACTTTTCTCTTGTCTGTTGCTTACAGCCTTCCATCTGGCTTTGAACTTCCTTGACAAGCCGTTGCCTACCGAGACGAAGCGATGAAGAGGAACCTTCGGCGATATCGTTACAACTTTGGCAAGAAGTCTTCAATTAAAAAGAAACTGTAATCGCGCGCATGGAACGCACGCGCTCCTTGCGTCGGCGGCGCCGAGCTGAGAAGCCGCTCGCCACGAAAATCAAGGACTGCGTTCGGAACTTTGTCGCTTTCATGTTCTCAAACGTAGGCATCATTGGCCTAGTCGTAAGTACCAAAACCTCAAGTTGCAATGTTTGCCGATGCACACGGAAAAAAACTGCTTTAAGGTTGGTTATGCTATAGCTGGCTCGTTCATCTTCATGGAGATAGAAGGACGTGCCAAGAAGGAGCACAGCACGAGCATGGTGAAGAACCGGCAGGAAACTGCCGAGAAGTTCTGGAATCTCACGTACAAGACGAACATCTTCGATGAGAAAACTTGGCGCGAGAACGTCTCGGCGATATTGTTAATCTATCAGGAATACACTGTCGAAGCGATAAAGTAAATCAAAATCAATATTCCTGCAAGGCTTTCCTCAGTCTATATCAGACTTTTTGGGATTTTTAGGAACGGGTATGATGGTACCGACGATGCAGACTATTCCAAGCAGTGGAGTTTCTCTGGAGCCTTCCTCTATTCCCTAACAGTGATAACCACCATTGGTGAGTGTGGAGTTTCGTGTATTAATGATGATGTGCGTTTGTAGGTTCATTAAAAAATTTAATTAAATTTAATGATTGACTGCAATCGTACAATGCGCACAATTCAGTGGGAAACATGTTCCTTTGTCAGCCGAGATCAATTGTGTAATTGATGTATGCGTTTATTCATGCATTGAATTGCGTGCCTGTTCCAGTCTGATATGTGGATGTGAATGCAAATCATCATCAAAAAAGTATAGCGTTCATTCATCAGCACATCATGAATTTATTACAACACAAGTCAGAAAAAATGGATGTGAATCAAAAAACGGAAGAATTTTTTCTGCGCAAATTGCTTGAACAAAACGGTTCTGTTACACAGAAATCTATTATTATTATTACGTAAGATCGATAAATGTGCATTGTATTGCATTCCAGTTAATTCACATGTAGTGCATCTTCAAAATCCATTTGGCAATTGAATTATTTATCTGCGTCAATGCCACTGAAATACATACTGAATTAAACGAATTCCAATTGACGAAAAAAGAATTCAGATAAAATACAAAACCAAAATACGAATGACGCTTTAATAAAGTTCGCTAAGTACTTCAGTACCGCAGGTTGATTTAGGTTTCAACTTTTTGCGTAAATTTTTTGCAGATGGCTTGAAATTGACCATTGGCGCACTGAATAAAACAAAACAATAAATAAAAGTCCCCCAAAACAAATGAAAAAGTGTTATTTAACCAAGAAAAAATGCATGGCGTTCGTCGAGGGGACTCTTGGTCTTCATCTTAGTTAAGCTTCTCTTAGCTCAGCTTAGTTTAGGCGCAAGGATAATGCCAAGACGAGCGGAAATTCGGGGCTGCGGCTGGTGATTCATCATTCCGAGCGACGCGTTGTAAAAACTCAATTTACTCGATTGTCCTTTTGATGCACTTGCCTGCTTTCTTCTTCAAATAAAGCGGTTTAATTATTTATATCTGCTTGGTTGCAGAGATACATTTCACAGCAATATAAACATTCGTCTGCAAAGGAAATAAATTTCCGCATTGCAGAGCGAAAAAATATATGAAGTGTACTTTTCATATAGAGTTATAAAGAGTATAAAAGCAAAATGATTCAATGTCATGTACTGTAATACTAGAAGTAGACTAGTGTCAGCTACGTAGGTAGGTACTAGTTGACTAGACGTGGAAGATGACAAAAGCGTATTAAGCAGAGATAACTACACGCTCAACGAGGACGCAAGGCCGGCGAAGTGAAGTACATAAATGCGCTTCAAATAGACGTCCGTCCCGGTCCCGGTCCCGGTCGCGGCCGCGAGCACGCTGAAAAGCGAGTTGAATAATTCAATTATTTTAAGTGCACTTTAAAATCGACGTTCTTCCTTTAAATATTGCAAAGCGCCACTATGCGCGCGACGGTTAGCCCTTGTGGGATAAGGACAAAGATCTGATATCTACCTAGACGTACCAACATTTTCCGCATCGTTCTTGCAGGCATTTTTTCCCTGCGCGCATAAAGAAAAACGAATAAAAATATAACCACTAGATGTGCTCACCAGCACGCTAATAATTACATTACAACAGTCTACATTTGTAGATGCAATACCCTTTTGACTGTGAAATGTAGATGCAATACCCTTTTGACTGTGAAATATTCATATTTTTCAAGAGTAAATCCTCTAGAAACCCTTTATAAATTGATATAAGAAGTAATTTGCTACTTTTACTTTATAAAATGATTAAATATCTTAACAATGAGAGAAGAAAGCGGGTGAAATGTGAAACGGTTTGTCATCGTTAGACTCCAAGTTGTTATCCTTGAAGAATCAGCAAACGCGCACACTTTTCCATCTTTTCTCTCCTTTTTACTTGTCTTTGCAAAGTGAAGATTCTGGTAGGAGTGAGTGAGTGATTCGAGGTCGGTCTATGAACATGTTTCATATGTCATATTTCGCGCACTCACTTTTTGCTGCATTGCAACCAGAAACGCTTATCATATCTGTTCCAAGATAATATGCTTTATCCAAGAAAATTTGCATTGTTTCAAATTATTTTTTCCAAAAACAAATGTTTTTTTGGTATAACTAATAGTAAAAATGATCATTTTTAAAATCAACATAACCTCAAAGTAATTTAACCCTATGCGAATATTAAACGCAAGGGTTGGAAATGAATTGACAGAGTTGAAAGTTAAACATTATAAAACACAACTATAGCACGTAATTGTAACGCGCCGAGTTATTAAAACGCATCAGCAAAGTGCAAAAGTACATAAAACTTGGTAAAATCGCTGTAGAATACTGCATACACGCGAAGGATAATTACGAAATTTGCATGAAATCCGTGAATAATTCGAATCATTCCGGCTTGACTCGTCCATTATCCTTGCACCCATTCGCTAAGCATAATCCGTTATTTAATTATTTTATAACCAACTATTTCATTTTCAAATAAATTTTCTATGAATTCAAACCAATATAATGCCGGAATAAAATTGATCGAATGTTTTCTGCGTCTCAAATTGACCGTTTTACACGCGATTGTTGGCACATCAAATGGTTTTGTGTAATTTTCCGCCCTCATCCTGCTTTTTCCAAGCGTTCTGACCGCATCGAGCGAGCAGTCTCAGCGATTACATTCGAACGGAGTGGAGCATTTTTCCTGCACAATCCGTTCGGCGAACGGGCAAGCAAGCAAGCAAGCATTAAGCCGAAGCATAGCCGCGTTTGTTGCACGTTTAGTGAACCCATCAGGGGTATCTGGGGTGCAATCGACTCGTTTACCGGTTCGGTATTACATCGCTTCGTTGCCTGGCGGTGCTTTTCTCTCCGTGCTCGCGGCGTTTTCCTTCTACACTACATGCTCCAGCAAACACAGCGAGCTTTCCAATTTTTCTCCCGGCCCAAAAAATAGAAGCCCAAAAAATAGAGCTTAATTTTATTACGTCGCTGAAATTAGGTGACCTGCACCCTCCGGTTAACCCCAGTTTGGGCAAATCACGAATGGAAAAATAAAGTGGAAGTGAAAAACTCCACATTTGCTCATTTATTCGCCGCCGACCGAATGCAAATGTAAATCCAAATTGAATTCCTGCCGCTCTTAATTAATCCCGAATAAAAATGCTTTCTCTTATTAAATGAGTGAATCAGTGTGAATGGGCTGTAGGTGGGCGTATGGGGAGCACACATGTTTACACTGTGAGTTGTTAATGTGCTCGTTTTGTTCCGGTAACCACCCTTCCGGCGTACAAGAGCCAAGACTAGGAATAGAACTAGTTATAGGAATAGGAGTAGAAACGGGTTACAAATCTCAATTACAATTCCAATTTCAATTAGGAATTACATACCTAACCTGCCACTGTCGAAATGGGAGCATGAACATAACGGAATAAGTAGGTATAGGTAGTGCAAGGATACGAAACACAATGCTTGTGCATAGTGACTGACTGAAACGTCGATTATTATTATTGAAACAAGGATTTCAGGTGAAGGATAAAGGTTAAATCAATCGTGGGGCA
>NBZA01001890.1:20396-38415 GCA_003054995.1 Aleochara bilineata
CAGCAATAAATGGAGAGGCGTTCAAGAACCACATCAACAAGCTTAGTCTCACGTGGATTACCGGTGCAAGTACTTGTGTACATGGCACAGGTACACGTCTGCATTGATTAACTATCAGCCGGTGCATATTGTGCATACTTGTTTAAGATTTATATCTTGAGAACGCAACAAATTACTTTAGTTGCTGATATATTGAGGCGAATTGTAAAAGATCTTAAAATAATTAAACGGCGAAAAACACCGGATAAAGAATGTCCTAGAATTACGCCGACAATGCGCAAATAAAGAGGAAAAAGTGTTACACATTAGAACACTCTACCTACATTCCAGCACGTTCATTCATTGTCTGACACATTCTTTTTCTTCTTCGCTGTGTCATTCGCTATATAGTGTTCGTTCTCTGGTACGCGTACTTAGCGAACGAGTTACTGAATTGGACGCTCGCGCTCATGGATTGTAATGTCTAACACTTACTTGCATTGGAATTGTTTGGAGCAATCGCATTTTTGCGCGCATTCTTCTGCATTCGCTGGGTTTAATTGCACTTGAGGCGGCTCCAAGCATCTGATTGTAAATTGTGAGCCAGAGGTGAAGAGAAAATGTATTCAAGTGCCAGCTTGTTCTGTTGAAAGAGGAGAGAAAAAACATTCAGATAAAGACTGTTCTAAATCTTCGTTTAACAACATGTAGCCAGACAAATGTTTGTTTCCAGTTAAGACATAAAACGGACAAAAATAAACAAATTAAGAAATTTACATCTAAAATTTTATATTTTTATTTAAATCATTTTTGTCTGACATTAACATGATAATTTGAATGCAACTTACGTAATGTATTGATAAAAATGACTATATCAAAATGTTAAATATATACTAGCAAATCTGTCAGGTAACTATGCATAAAAAGCAAATCAAGAGCAAAAATTTGAATATCTGGCTGCAGATGCAAAATGATTGCAAATAGAGGACCGTCGGAACGAAGTGCAATGGCAAAGCCTCGCCAAGATTAGCGTAATGAAAAAAGTGTAGAGAAAATTCCCATAAAGAGGTGTCATCACCATATCTCCGTCGAGCACTGCCGCCAAAATGATAAAAATAATAATTTTTGATTACATTTCGGGTTTATTTTTACGGTAATGATTCAATTCGCTAAATCTTGAATATTACAGCAAAATTCACCCAAAGCAGCGTTTTTAAGCGCTTTATATAATAGTTTAACAAATAAATTCGTTTATAAATTCATTATAATTGAACATTTTTAATGTTAGGGCAAGCACAGTGTATCGTTTTTCATAATGTACATTGTGTTTGCCAGGCATCTCCAGACACCTTTAAGAAACCCAAGCAGAAAAGACGCAGTCCTGGCGCAAGCGCAAGAAGGCGAGAGAATTAATTCGCTTATTCATTAATAAAGATTAATGTCTTCATACTCGACTACAATCATGGCCGCCACTCTCACAAAGTAGAGAATCTTTCATTTTCCTCATTTGCAGCGCAGTTCATCATCTACCTGGCGAGAATCCTGACACGAAATTTATTTCTTCTTTTCAGGACCAGGACCTGCTCGTTTGTTTATATCCAAAGTGCAGTGAAACATAAATATTTCTGCTAATGAATGACTATATTCAATAATAAATAAACTTTAACGCATGAACACGCCGCATAGAACAAATCAATAAAAATAATTCATGCAAATATTTTAAAATTAATGAGACTTCTAGGTTAGGTTAGGTTAACGCTATTTTGCAGAAAATGATTATTTATGAGCGGTTTATTATTCATTTTTAATAAATTTCCATTATTCTCCTAGAACCATGCTTAACTGCTAGAGATACATAAAGTTCTTCACTATACGTACGTTCCTCATAAATTTTCATTCAAATAATACTTGCTAATGCGTAACTTTTCGTTTAATAAACTTTTTATCATCACTAAAAAGCCCATTTCTTGCTGACTTCAAATCACTTCATGTTAAGCAGGCAGTATTCGTCTAAATATCTAATATTTTCCATCCTCAGAGACTCAATTAAAAGCAAATATTCCTAGATTCACGTCTCAGAACAGCAGTGAATGAATGATGACAATAGAAATTGATAACTTAAGTTTATTCTAGTCCGTTTTATATTTACTCGCCGCGAAGAGAAGACAAAAATGAAACCCAGACTAAAAAGAATATAAGAGCTGGTCGGCTTCAGTTGAATCAATAAAGCGCCTTCGCCTTCGCGTTCGCGTTCGCATTTCTTTCTTTACTGCTTTCTTTTGCACTACACTTGCTTTCCGGCTGGCGCTTCGTCAAATAGAACTATTGCTTCCATGGATAGTGTACGCTTTACGGCAATATACGACATAATAATATCTATATTGGATGATAGATAGCTGGAAGCTTGAATTGAATTGAAACAACGCAACGCATCGCCAGGACGAGACAAGTGAGACAAGCAAATAAAATGCATTACTTACGTGCTATGCACTAGCTAAATATAGATTTGAGCAAGGTGAAGAAGTGAAATTACTGTAAATTCATTAATGAATTGTAATGTAAGGATAATTATATTAAATAGTAGAATCAATTATATTGAAAGTAAGTTAATTACATCGATTAATAGCATTATTTAGGCGATAATTTCAATTTTATCGCGCTGTGACAATTCACTAGAATTTCGCACCAGCCAGCGTCGCTTGCTAGGTACAATGTCCTGGGGCTTTGGATTCTCTTTGTTGCCTGTGCCATAAACTGATTCAGATATTGATTTGAATTCAATTCATACATACATTTTGCAACGAGCGCACTCAGGCTTTGAAAACCATGACCACTTTACAGCCAGCCGAATCATGAACTATTAATTTAAATGCTTGCAGAGTGTGGTAATAAACGAAATTTTGTTATACAGCTTTGTTCCTAGATAAAAGTGCTTAATTGCTGTCCAATCAATGGTAGCTGAAAACTTTAATTACTTTTAGATAATACCTATAATATAATAAAACACTATCAAGGCAGTAAAGTGTGACTGAGCAATCATATCAAGCATATAAATTTGCAACGTTTATCATGCATTATCGACAATTCAGTGAGCCCATTCGGCGTCGATTAGATAACAATCAGCGCGACGAGGGCGCATTGCGTATGCAAAGTGAGGAATCTGCATGAAAATCAGGCTCATCGTAGACTAAGCCGCGATTGCCGGCCAGTCAGTGTAACTATCAAACGTCAGCAAATGCTTTCTTCCCCGATCGCATTGCGAATTGTTGCATCATCATAACAATGATAGAATTTGCACGCGAATACAGAACGCACAAGTGTACATTGAAATGCATGACATGCCAGGACGAATAAGGATAGTGCAGTACCAGGACGGAATTTATGTGCACTATAACTGAGACTGTGCAGCAGCGGGAACGTAAACGCCTTATCAAATGTTCAAATCACAGCGCGAAGAAGCAATTTATTGCTCTCAAACGTCCCGTAGTTATCTGATGACTCCTTCCGGAGTTGGAGTCGCAGTTGGAGTCTAACTTGGAGCGGATGCAAGACCGAAGACGCAAGACGATCTAGCGAACAAATTACACGTGGAAGATTAATTATAACATTTGCTTTTAAATGTTGCTAATTAATTAAAATAACGCCACTGCCGCTAGATTTATATGCTCGGTGGTATGCGGCTGTGCATAATTTTTAGCTTTCAGGCATTGGCCAATGATGTCATCAATGTACACAATTCATTCATTGCTTCTATCAGTTCCAGCGTATCAGTTACAATTTATGCCACGTCGGCAATAATTATTCGCTTGTATTATAAATGCACGCATCACGGATATTGCAATCGCAAATGAAACTGAAAATGCCATCCCGACGCCTGCACAACAGTCACTCGTGTATTTTTCATGCGTGCATTCATTGCATACATGACTATGTGGAAGTTTATTACCGCGTAAATTTTCCATACATGTTATAAATGTCACTAAAATCTACATTGTAATGAAATTCCCTCAGTTTGCATACATTTATCTACCTTCTGGTTGTGCACTTTAATTTTGATACAAATACCTCTATTACAATAATAAAATAAATAAAATGTTAAAAAATCTGTGTTTGTTAGATTTGTGTATAGTTTCCTGTAATTTTTACAACAGTATTTGAAGACATTACTGTTGAAAATAAAAACGAATAGATAAAAGCTAAGAGCTTTAAATCCTTAGACGGCGGCGACAACGTCT
The DNA here is from genome assembly GCA_003054995.1 of Aleochara bilineata. Classification (NCBI taxonomy): domain Eukaryota; kingdom Metazoa; phylum Arthropoda; class Insecta; order Coleoptera; family Staphylinidae; genus Aleochara; species Aleochara bilineata. The sequence continues at coordinate 24,611 of NBZA01001890.1, forward strand.
GTTGCAGCGCTCTTAAAGCAATGACGTGCAAACAGATGATAAGATAAGGTTTTGTTTTCAAACGCATAACTCTTGCCCGCTGCCCGCCAGCTGGAAATTTCCTCGTCAATTTCCAGCGTTGGTATTGCACAAAACTGCACTTTATCACAAGCTTATCTGCAGCACGATGAACCATTAATGTCTAATAACGTTTGCATTAAACTGTCGCTCATGCAGGATTTCAAAACTGGTGCTGATAAAGTCTGCTCTTGACAGACCTTAGTCCTTTGGTATCTCGCTAAAGAAATGAATATCGTGCGTAAAAAGTGCAAACAAGACAAACAAGGCGTAAACAGGCATCAGAAACAGTAACGCAAAAGAACTCAACACAGAAGAGTAAATGCTAAGGAGTAAAGAGTCAGAAAAGTCTAGACTTATCCTGATGCATCTTTCTCTTTAACGTTCTTCCTGCCAAGTCAGTGAATCGTATCTGCGTACAAAGTGCAAACATCCAAGAAAAGAAGCAAGAAAAAATGTTTAAAGTTGAAAAGGGTCGGAACATGCAAGTGCAAACATATCTGGCTGGCAATGACCGAGAGATAAGAAAAAGTAAACATATCAGGGAGGCAGGATGTATGTACGTATAGCAAACGATGAAAAACGGTGAGAAGAAGCCAAGCGACAGACAGGACGAGACGAGACAAGACGACGATACTCTGTAAGGAGCAAAGGATAAAGTGAAGTGAAGGGAAGTTAAGTAGGTGGCGCTGGCGTGACTGGCACTTGACTGCGCTTGCGCTTGTGCTAGACAACTAGACACTCAACTGGACTATAAATAAATACGCACAAGGATCAAGTCCATAGCCAGAAAAACTGCAGTACAGCAAACTTGGAAAGGAAGAAGCGAAACCCAGCCTGAAAATACATGTAAATGGCCATCCGGGAATGTTTCTATTGCGGGAATTACTAGCCAGCCAGTATTGCCAACTCATAGAAAAAAAGGTCCTGGCTCAGCAGGCTTCACTATATCAAAAAAACTTTCGCCGAACAAGGCAACATACGTTTGACAAGGGCTTGAATGAATTCTGAATATTTTTTGCCGTCTGACGGGCGAGCAAATTTGCCATAGAAAATTTATCATTATACGTAAAAAAAGTTCTTTTGAAATTCATAATATTAATCTGCAAGCAATTCAAGGATAAAACTCAACATTAATCCTGGAAGATGAGTTCTCTAGCAAACAGCTAATAAAAATTCATTCAACTTGATAAAAATAAAGCAAATCCATGCCGTTTTCGCTTTCTTAATTGCTTTTCTCCGGGAACATTTATTTGCCATCATTAGCCTGCGACTAAAAAACGGACGCCCACTTAGCCAGAAATAAGCTCAGGCAAATTGCGTATAATTTCACTTCACTTCGCTATGCTCTGCTTCAGTTGGTAAACTTAGGCGGCTCGTATTTATTTTCCAAATAACTTAACGTCTCAGGACGAAGATCGTGTCTTATTAAGTTAAGAAAGTACGAAAGGAGCATTGAGTCTCTCTGTCAATCAGCCAGCACAAAGCAGAACAGAACAGAGAAGAGAAGAGGAGAGAATACATAAATAGTTAGGATATTATGGTCAATTTAATACTAATTGGATGGGAAACCTCGCCGAATAGTTGTTCGGCGCGCCACAACGGCACCTCCACGTCTTCCTTCACTCGCGCATCTCAATTTCTGCCTTAATTTCCCACCAGCCCGCCATTTGAGTTCTGCTGAGTTAGGGCCACATTTGGCTGAAGCTGAAACTGAAGCTCTAGATTTGCGCCCAGTTTGTCGAAAGTGCTGCTGCTTGCATCTGAGATGATCGGCGTCTAGAGGCCCAAACTTTAATGCACTGTGCATTAGCTGCCTAGTGATAGTGATGATCACCCAACATCGCCAATATATCTTAAAGGTATCTTCAATCATTGCTGCATAGTAAGCAACTTCTATTACATTACTGCAGCTTGCTAATAGTTTTCGCAATACATATTCATAAACAAACTTATCTCTTAAGTTTAACGAACTCAAACCTGATTGCCTAAATGAATTAAACATTCATCTAAAACGTTTAAAAATTAATTTTCGTAATGGATTTTGAACGTGACATGGCATAGCTGGCGTCAGTAGCAAACATGAAACTATTAAACTGATTAAATAGGCTAATAGTGAAGACATGCATTTCCGGCGCAGGCACTGGGCTGACTGCTTGCTCTCCGATTACTTTCTGCGAAAATGTAGCGAGCTGAAAGCTGGGACGTGCACGTTATTTAGTTTTGTAACAATTTGCTTTCATGTGAATGTAGGAAGGAGCGTGGGCTCAACAAGCGCTTAATAGTACAGAGCAAAGTTTCGCCTACGCTTGGGTTATGTTTGTGCTTGTTCCTGCTGCAACCTGAATGCACTCAGCCCATTTGAAACTAAATATTAGCGTGGATATTTCAACGCCAGGGGATTGCCTAGCACTCGTATGATGTATTTATTATCGGTGTTCAATTACACAAGCTATTGATTATACTTCGCCTCGCTGGGGCGTCGCAACGCTCCATGATTACAAGCGTAAGCGGTGGAAAGTGTGGTACGTGCGCGAATTTCGCTCAGCAAATACATGCAAATTATTCCAATCCCATCCACATGGTCATTGCTCTCTAATTGCCAAATTGCTTCAAATTGCTCTAAAAATACCCTCGCAGAATGGATATCTCAAATCTTCAGATGGTAATTCATGCACCCTTTGGGAGTTTTCTTAAAATTGCAGACAATTGACTAAGAATAAAACAGATGGAATCCAAGAAACAAGCCAAAAGTTACAAAAGTTAAGTTTGGATGAGTGTCACCAACACAGATTGGCTTGGCCTGTCTGTCTACTTAGGTCTTCCTTTCATTGCGTTTCTCCGGCTCAGTCCAGGCAGTTCAAAGTTGCCTGGACGAGTTTGATCAACTTCTGATCTGTGAGTGATGTCTGGGGTGAAATTGAAAATTTCTCAACTTTACGACGCCGCCTCCACCGTCGTCTTCGTCGTCGGTCTGGGGTATTTTTGTTGTACAAGCTTTTTCGCGTCCGCGGCTGTCCGCGTCTCATCGCTCATCTTCAACAGGCATGCGTTCTCTCGCGTATTCGTGTTTACGAAGCTCATTGAGTGCTCGCAATCGGGTTTGATTAGTTGCGCCAAGTTATTCAACTCTATCAGTGAGTGTATAAGAAGGAGCGAGGAAGCTCATTCAAAGCCTGACTGCATCAAACTTTTCTGATTATCTTTCCGTCAATGACGTGACATCTTTGCTGATTTTTCACCAAAGGACAACAATAATCCGAGTCATATTAGCATATTAACATGGAAAACATGCCAAAAATATAATGAATAAGAATATTATTTCATAATTTATAATATTGATGAAGTTATAAGCATCTCAAAGCAATGTATGCAACTTTATGTACATGAAAAGTGCATAACAACTTTTTCCATATATCACATTATTACCGCAGGGCTTTGACTGGCGTAGAATAGTTTCCGCTTTGGCAAGTTCCAACTGCCATGTGAGCTCATCCAACGATATATGCACGTAATGAAGAAAATATAATTAAAATGCAAATTCAAATTGAATGCCATAGAGCATAATAGTTATAAAATTTTATTCTTTACCACGCACCAAATTCAGTTACAAGAATTTCCATTTTTAAATTGCTGATTTAATTGATTATTAATTTGTAATTCAAATGAATTTTGACAAAAAGCGTGCAGTTAATTAATTGCTGAGGAGTATAAACCGTCCTAAATCGCAGGCTAGTGAAGCAATTTTATTTGCACTCTTAAAACTCTTAGACGACTGTATGTAATCGCGTGGCCCTTGAGGCTAGTGTGCAATTGGAGACGAGAGGAAAGCTTCGTCGTAAAGCAGCGGAAGTGAATTTTTAGTTTAAATACCGATGCGCTCCGGATGGTATTAGGCGAAGCCCATTGCCGTCCTGGACGTGGCAAGCAGTCACTCTGCAGCTTTCCGGGAAAACTCCCGTCGGACAAGGTTTAGGACAGCAGTTTTAGTTTCAGTTTTTTTCCGAGATGGGAGAGATAACAGCCTTCGGTGGCTTCGTTGCCACAGCGGATGCACACTGACTGCAAACTTTACCGCAGACGGTCACACTGCCTGCGACCAATGCAACAAAAACTGGATGGATTTTGTTCCGACTTCAACACGCCACGCCAATATAACGGGATTTGCTTCTCGAATCTTTAAAATTTCTCAAACCTATGAGAAAAACAAAGCCCCAAACAAAGCTTTTTAAGTAAATGTTGAACGTCGCGTGGTTGTTTAAATTAAAAACTGAAAAATTAGACTCGTCAAAAACAGTTGCGAGTGGATGAGAAGTCACAGGACGAATAAAATTTTCTTATTTTAGCTCAGCGGAGCCGGACTGAAAAATACACGCTTGTTTATCATGCCTGGAGCGGCGACGAATTAAAAGTAAAGCGCCAGGATAATGGATCGCGCAGGCATAAACAAACCGGTGACAGATTTATGCAGTGGACAGATATCAAAAGCCTTGTACAGCTAGACATGTGTTTTTATTTGTCGGATAAATATTCAGAAAGATAAAAGACTCTCAAAGTACTCGCACAGTGCGCTTTTAGCAGATTACAGAAAACAACAATGTAGGTACGCTTTTAGTATACCTACTTTATAGTAGGTATAATAGTCTTTGAAACAATTATGTATGTGGGTTATAATTTAACCTTAAAACTCTTTTTCTTCTTCTTATATCATCTGAACCTAAACCGTTTGTTTGCCAAATACCTAATGTCACTCTGTATTATCCTTTGTTATATGCTAAACAAGTCGAATATCCTTCATCCGTTTATGCTGGAAGTAACCACCTAACCAAGACCAGGCAAACCAGTTCGGAGGCAAATGATAAATAAACCGACCATCAGTATTCATCAGACGTCTTAGGCGCTTCCTTCGTCTCGACCCAGCGCAACGCAGCGTCTCGAGCATGTGTGACGAAGCGGCAGGAAACTTTGCGGAGCCGTCCGTGATCGACGTGCTTTAAACGTTTGTCCTGCCAGAGGGTCCAAGGATTAATTGTCTGCCGTATCTGAGCGTTCGGCGTTCGACGGCTGCGCCAGCCAGCCGAAGAAGATTAACAACGTCGCGCTGGGATTGATTATTATGTGAGCATTGTAGGTGGAAAATAGCCAGGATATCGTGACTAACAAGCAGTCCGACAATGCAGATTAACAAACAATCATACTTGTACAGAATTACAGTTTTCTTTGATTTTAAAATGTTGATAACTGTAATTATTAGATATGTTGACAATTTGACAATATATCATAAGATTTGTATGCTGTAAAGTCACAATTTGAAGCCATCTAAGGCCATTTCCGTTACTTTGGGTTTCGGTTAGATCCAGGTATGTGAGCAATGAATCTTCGATTTCGGATTTTGACACACGTCCTTTGCCGACAGAACTACTAAGATCTTGAGAACAAACCCTATACTTAGAGGAACGCGCTCAGGACTGTCGCCCATAGGCAAACGTCAATGAGAGGACATCTTAAGGCTTACAAGCGCCATCCTGGGAAATCAATGCCAATAATAAGACGAAGGTCCTTTTGATGGGAAGAAGCCGCCGGATAATCCTGGCAGACCGCGGAAGGAACGCACAAAGCAACCAGAAGCGGAAATCAAGTATCGGCGGAGCGCATCTGCTCATTCGTATTCAAATTTCTCGTTGTGTGCAATTAACTACAAGTCCTTAGCGTACAGTTCAATAATACACTCTGTCTTGTCTTGTCCTTTGACATCGAATACTACACAAGTTTAATTCTTTGCGCCGGTGCTTTAATTCTTGGGAAATAAATCGACAAACAAGCAAAAAAATTACCCGAGAAAGTTCAACTACAATGAGTTCAACTTCCTTTTAAGTTCAGATAACAGGAAGCAAAAAGGATTATTCAGATTTAAATTCTATGCATTTCTAAACGGCGCGAGTTTAAAAGGTTTTACATGTTGAGTCCAAAGAGGATTTGCATTCAGATTCGGACTCGGATTCAGGTTGAAATGTTTTCTCCACGCTCAAGTCTTTGTCCAATAGTTTCAAAACTATTATTAACATTTCAAGATCAAATAGCGTCTGATGTGCTTGTGCCTGTAGAATATCTAATAGTTGTTGTCGTGTTATCGGGTATCTGTGTATATAGGCAAGTTTAATGTCTTCTTTGCGTATCAAACTGCGTAAAATCTTCAAATGTGCGTAAAAAAAGTCATAACTGAAGGGAAATGAAGGTACTAAAGAAACCTATGGGAGGTTTATTTAGGAACATATAATATTTACTTTCAATATTTGCTATAAATTCTTTTATGTCTCTTTCCACAGTGTTTTGACCTCAATTTGTATGCTATTTTGTGGAGACTTTTAATACAAATTATATTAAAATATGCAGAAATGAATGTAGGGTATGTATATGTAACCAGCGTGAGTGTTTACATCATCGCAATTTTCCACATTTATGATTTATATTCTAATGTTAATATAAGAGTAAACTGAGTTAAAATTTGGGAAAGGTACGCGGTTTGTTCATTTTGTGATTTGGTAATATGTACTCGAAATGGTTTAAATATTTTAGCAACTTTCATACATTAATATCAGAATATTCTGTTATATTTGTCGGAGATGATGAACCGAGTGGATTGATGGAGTGGCAAAGCAAACAAATTGAATTCTACACAAAATAAGTGGTTAAAGGAAGTTATGAAAAATTAAAAAAAATAAAAAAAAATTTATTTATATTTGTTCTGTTTTATTATAATAATTTTATATTAATTAATATAAAAGCCAATAAATATTAACTATTTCAGCTTATTATTATTATATTCTCGATAAAATATTATATATTCAGATAAAAATGCTTTTGGAAGATTTGCCCTATTGAGTTGGAATATGAATAACCGAAAAGTGTCAAAAGCTTTCATAAATAAATTGAATTGAACGTACTCTTAGAGGCACAAAGCGCAACACGGCCGGAAATGAAAGCAGGGTATTGAATCAATTCATCCTGCGCTGCGCTGGCGAGAAAGAGCCGCCAAAGAGGGCATCTGCGTGTCTCAATAAACACCACAGATGTCTTTTCTCTGAATATGTATTTCTAAACTGAACTCGACTTGCAGTAGGTAATGCCATATGACGCAATGCTAATGCATTGCAAAATAATAAGAATTTATCTTGAGGATAACAAGATAATCTTACAGCAATTTGCTACATTTACCCACATAATAAACAACAGTCTTACATTGTTATGTGAACATCAAATATCAAAGCATGAATATGCTAAACAAAAGAAGGATAAACAGGCAAAGAGATCCACGAACTATATGCAACCAGTCATAAACAAGACGCAACTATAGATGATATTATCAAGCGGAAAACGGACTGTTAGATTGTTGAATAAAAACAGAACAGGGAGAAACGATAAGGAATGATAATGGTTGAAATAAGACAGATCATGAGATGGCCTGCTGCGAGTGAAAAGACGCAAAGATGACGCCATCCGCTGGCAAAACGACGACGCGGAGTTCTGAAGACACGCTTAGGATGATACCGCCTACTAAGCTGCGTTCCAGAAAAGCCCGATTGCGGAAGTCCTAATTACCTAATAAATCATCAAAATGTTCAGTTCAGTCTTCTCAGGCACTGATTTCGTCTTCTCATTTCTATTTTTCCTTTCTTTGTGAAACCCTTAGATTCATGGAATTTTTTCAACAATTTAACTCCGACAATCAGGGCATATAATTTTTCATTCAAATTTTCCACATAAAAAGCCAAAAAAATCATACAAATCTATGCCGATCACTTGTGAGGCAAAGCCAAGTCTAAACTCCGAACTCACGCGGTGACGTCCTGGGTTATTGAAAGTTAGAACCAAACAGCCGGCGGGCGTCGAGCGCAAAAACATAAACAATACACGTCGCATTCCGCATGAAAAACGCTGGAACGCGTGCACAAAAAGCGCAGGGCGTGCATAATAGAAGGTAACCGGGCGCCGAACGTTCATTTATCTTTGTTAGGCATCCGCCTGCGGCTTCCGGGCTTCCGCGTGCATTGAAGACATTTAGCCTGCCTGCCTGCCTGCTGCTGGCTGTATGCTAACAAAGCAGAGGTAAAAAACTGGGCGGCTGCGGCTATCTATTAATATTTATAATAAATTTGGAAAACATGTTGGCGTAATGTGTCAGGGGCGCGTGATTGCAATTTGCGATAAACCAAAATATGCATTGTCCTGCTCGCTCTGCGGCAGTGGAAGAGGAAAAATTGCAGGACCACGAGGGCGCGCAATTAACGCTCGGGCGCGAGCGCAAGCGCTATCATTAATTACCGGTCGCAACATAATGAGGGCATTACAAGTTCGTTTGTAATGCGGCGTGGCGGCTTGAAGAGGTCGAGGATAAATCCCTCTGCGATGGGTTTTACCCCGACAATGACTGGCAACCTGGCCAAAAAGGATAAAGACTGGCAACCCGTTTCAAACTTTCCATCCATCGTATGCGCATTCGCATTGGTATTTGCATTCATATTCGCGTTCGTGTGGATAATAAGTAAGCATGGACAATTATTATGCGAGTTTGAATGCATCTACCGGGCGGAAAATGGATAAAAACAAATAAACGCGTCTGCAGACTGCTCGTTATCTGAGGCTTGTTAGAGGTGGTCTATCATACGTCAGCTAATAAAATGTTTTACAAATTTTCGCGCGTTAACGTAACTTCGCTTTAGACAGGACAGGTTTTATATTGTACAAACAACTAACAAATTTCATGAGCTTGCATAGTTTGAGACTCGTTAGTGGTGTACTTACCATTATCCTGCCACAAAATAGACGACTTTCAGTAGGGAAGTATCTGCAACAGAAATAAAATAAAAATGTTTTAGGTACTTTTTTGAAATTTTTGTTTGTTTTTGGTTTGTTTCATAACAAGTAGCGCAATATTAAATTAAACTCGGAATTTCTGATTGCGAGTAGAAATATTTAAATGTACGTTTAAATTCTGGCACCCGACAGGTTTGTAATTTGTTGCTTATTCAAAATATTTGCAATATTCATCTATATAGTATGTACGTTGATGTGTTTCCAACTATAAATGAATTCCACTTCAGCACTCTTTTGTAAATCATGCGTAAATTCAAAATAACAAAAAGCAATCACGATGCAAACATGAACAATATTTATAAAAATTACTGAAATAAAAAGATTCGTTCATCTGTGAAATCGCCTCTACTGATGACTTTTGATATGAATATTTTCGTTCAAAACTCTAGTTTGCATTTATTCTTTTTTACAAATGCACTTTTGTGGGTTTACACCTAAAATTGCATATTTTTTTGTTTATAAATACTATCAGAAATATTTGTAACTTTTTTTCAAATTTTAATCAAAGCCTCTTATTAATTTTTCAGGTGAGTCTGGCTTTTAAGGATTTATGATTAAACACGGTCGGTTCGTCGGCGTGTGGTCTGCGCGCTGACAAACGAATCAACAATCCAGCCACCGAATTTCATTACGAAACCCATCTCAGCGGACAAGAAAATCTCGCGTTTTTATAACGTGTATAAAAATGCTCAAGCGGTACACGGACGGGCGTACTTTGGCCGCCACTTGCGCTTAATGCCGGCGACAAATCCCAAACGAACGCCACCGAACGCGAACGTAACAAGTCTGCAAGAGCTCGACAAAAAGGTAAAGGTTTAATTTCCCACCGGGTTCTTCACGAACTGCCGCCAAGTTCTAACACACACAAGTTCTAAATGAAGGTATGCAGTGAATCCTCGGATTGAGATTTGTTTCATATTTCCAACAGAGTCCGTATTCATAATTTCTACACGTATGTCAATTTTTATTTCATGTTTCTGAAAAATTATTGCTCACTATTCATACAAACGCAACACAAACGACAAACGCTTGTTGGAACGAAATTGGAACATTAAATGTTTGTAGTTTTCAAAAAACGTTCAACATCCATATCTGCCATTGAAAACGCATTTTTGTTACTTTCTGCCTTCATGAGTAAATCCGGCTTAGTATTGTTACCCAAAAATCTGTCCAGGGATGAATAAATATAAAAAGAATCGAAAGGATAATAACCGTCATTTTTAACATCTCCCAATTTATTTTCAATCTTCTAAACCTAACTAAATACCGGTAACAAAGACACCAACAACATTTGTATTCAGCCAACAAACAAACAGAAAGAGGAAGAATGAGAAGAGTATTGCAAAGTACTAATGGATACAATTGGAAGCGCACAAGAGGTATTCACGTATTCAACGCCTGCCTGCTCTTGCTCTTGCTCTCTGACAAGCTCTGGAAAAACGTGCGAAACGGAAAAGTGCCTTTATTAAGCCGCCGAGGGCAGAGCGATGCTCAATGGGAAATTAAAGCAACAAGGCCCAATGAGACTGCGATTCCAGTGCGCTTTCTAATGCCTGAGTAGATTAGACGGAAATCGATGAATCAACCATTGCATCACAATGTTGAAACAATTGAACAAAGGAGCACTTAAATAAATTGATCAACTTTGCGCGCAGTAATTTTACTGCATGTTTTACTTAATTAATTAAAAAGGTAATTATCCAACGTCAATTACAATTAAGTATCCCTTTGAGTAAGCCTCCAAGTGATAACGATTCATAGATTTACGTTTACGTAAAAAAAATCCAAATTAATGTAATTATTCTGATAAATTAAACAGGCTCGTATTTTTCTGGATGAGTGTTTTCGTGTAAATTGTTTGTCCGAAGAAGGAAGAGATGTTTTTAAGAAAACATTTTTAATTGAATTAAAGGTCTAATCCATTTTCACACAAAAAAACAAACAAAATTGTGAATTCTTCCCATTGTAAGATTAAAACATTTTACACATTATAATACACATACCAAAGAAAAAATGCATTTATCATAAAATATAAATAATATTATCAGAGATACATCTATGTATATACCAATAAAGTGTCAAAAATTTTGAGAAATCATAGCAACTGCTCAAGAGCAAAGTGAGATTGATGAAAATCGATGTAGCATAAAACCTAAACCTACATAAGACTGCCTACAAAAAGATAAATCTAAATAAATTCCGTGATGGAAGCCATGCAACATTGACGGGCAAACTAAGTAGGTATTGATATAAAAATGAAAGAGGATATCACCGACAAGATTCTTTCATGCCTACGCCTTTTTACTTCCTTGAATTTGTCTTGTTTTGAGCAAAATGCGTTGGCAACGAGGCAAGTCTTAGGTCTTTTTGGAGTGTGAATGCGCAAATTCGACGAGAAGTACAAGACGAAGCAAGGGAAGGGAAGGGAAGGCATTCAATGAATGCGAAGAAATCGTATTAGAGGCCTTCGCGCTTCAATCAAATTGAAGCCGACGCGACGCCACGCGCCGAGACGTTGAATGCGTCAATGCGAGCCGAGCCGTTCTCCCGCATTGCTACACCTCTTCAGCGCCCTTCAACGCTCTTCAGCGGCTTGTCGACATTGACAGCGTCAACAGGGAAGTGAAAAATGTCAAGAGAGGAAAAGAACTAGCGTAATAGCGCCACCAAGATAAGATAAGAAAAGATATAATCTAATGACGACAGAATAAATTGGTAATGGCACTTCTCAGACGTGCATAAATTATTTCAAGCAACTTTTAAAAGTCGCGAAAATAACCTTCTAGAAAATATGAAAAATTAATCACAAGCTCTTTAAGTAACGTTCTTACTAGAAGTCAAATATAAGAAAAGAAAAGAAAAGAAAAGCGGAGACAACGACAATGAAATAAAGAAAGTGAAGAAAATTCAGGAAATAAAAGAATAATGAAAGTGCGGGCACGTGTAGGAAAGAAGGCACTGTGTCGATAATGCCTCGAGGTAAGAAAAGCCGTGAAGGTGAAAAATGTCAGAGATGAGACGTTATAATGCCAGCCAAAAATTTTCCTCGCAATGAAAAAATTTAATAAAGCATTTTCCTTCCCCAAGAAAGAAATGAAAATTGGATTAGCATCGATATATGACGAGCGTTAGTACCTACTCTACTTCATTCACTCGGCTTTTATTTCGGTATTTTCTGCAGAAAAAAAAAGCTTTAAAGGATTGTGCTGGACACTCTCAACTGATTCTTTGTTTCTTTGTTTTCTGTTTGTTTAAATTCTACTTTAAAGCGCTTACGTACATCCCCTGAGCCGTTGACACTTGTTTGTCACGTTACGTTACGTGAGATTAGGTTTGCAATCAGATGAATTTAACACGCGGTAAAACGCCCCAAAGTCATTAATGGAAATTGATTTTCCAAAGCCAAAAATACTTTCAGACATTACAAACTGGGAACTCTACTTAGCAGCATAAATAATGGATTGATTCATTTAGGTGTGCAATTCTGTATATAGAACAGTGAAATTTACACGCAAAAAGTCACCCCCGAGTGACTGAAGTTCGCTATGTTGATGGCACACAAGTGATAGATTATAAATTAATTTGGTTAAATACAGAGTATCTAGTTATCTGCTCGTTATCCATCTTTCTAGCCCCCACACGTGTGTCAAGACATCATCTTAACGATGGTAGACTTAAGTTGAATTAAACGCGTTCATCGCTCATCTTCAACCCTTCAGCCCTTCACTCAAGGCTTCTCTTTATCTTCATCTAAAACTGGCTTTCATCCTCGTCTTATATAGCGAACATAAATTTAAGTTGATAATTCATTAATATCAAAACTTAATACAACTTTTAAGCAACAAACTAACTAATAATTAATGCAAACATAAAATAAATTAAAATCGTGACAAATCAAGTCGCAACTCACATTGTATGTACATTTGCATATGTAGGTATGCAAAGACTTAATATTTCATTTAATTGTGTGCGCAAATTACAAACATTTGTTTCCAGTCTGAAGCAACATTCCTCGACTTAAAGTGTCATAAATGAAGACTTCAGCGTGTAATAAATGGCTAAATACTTGGCAAAGTAAAAAGTAAAGTTTGCGCGTGTCTTCACAGCAAGTTTCACAGAAGACGCACAAGATGCTTCCTTGCGATGACGCGATACTTGGTTCTTACTTCCATAGAAATGAAACGCTTTCTAATTCATGACCGAAAAAAGTTTGAGAGCTGAACAGTGCAGAGGACTGTATAACTCTAATTCGCTTTTAATTAATCTTCTTCATTATCTTCATCGCTCATAGCGCATGTAATTAAGACTTCTATTAATACCAATTCTTAAACATTCTTTAAAAATAACCGAAACTTTTGTATCCTTGTGAAATATGTAAATTCATCAAATATTGTACGGATTTCTATAATTTTATAAATTTGTAACACAGCAGGGATACTTGCAGTCGGCCACATTCGAGTAATTTGATAAGTAAATACAGAGAATAATTGCTTTTAGATACTTTCGCCTCATTACGCAGATTACACAATGGCTGGCAACTTTGCGAACTTCCAAAAACGCGCGTTGGCACATTGCAAAGGATTCCATTACAATCCTTTCACACTGCGTTTCATCATCCATCTCCCACTCGCTACTCGCTTCCCGGCTGTTACTGCTTGCCATTAAATTCCCTAAGTGCGTTCAGTTCACGTTTGTTAATTTGTCATTTATTTGTTGCTGGCGTGTTTGTGTTTGTCTTTCAGTCACGTTTCCTGCACGCTCGCTCCGCCTGGTACAACTTACTTATTGTTGTTCCAAGTTTGAGAACACTGCTTTCGTGCTTGCAACTTGAAATAAGTTTGTTTCATTGTTGTTTAAAGTTTGATATAAATTAT
>NBZA01001891.1:6034-17185 GCA_003054995.1 Aleochara bilineata
CGAGAAGCACCGAGCTGGGGTGAACTCCGAATTCGTATGGAACCGCGACCAACTGCTCAAAGTCAGCGAGAAGACCGACTACCTCCTGGGGCTCTTCGAGTCGTCCCATTGCAAGTACAACCTGGAACGCGACGATGCCGATCCCAGTCTGGCTGAGATGACCGAGGCGGCCATCAAGGTCCTGGCCAAGGAAGACAAAGGGTATTTCTTATTCGTGGAAGGGGGACGCATTGACCACGCGCACCACGACACAAGGGCCAAGAAAGCCCTGGACGAGACCGTCGAGTTCTCCAAAGCAGTGCGCAGGGCTTTCGAACTGACAAACGAGGAGGACACACTGATAGTGGTCACCTCCGACCATGCGCATACCATGTCTCTAAGTGGCTATGGTGACCGCGGAAATGACATTTTCGCGTCAGGAGGTATGGCTGATGATGGTTTATCCTATTCTACATTGACCTACGCCAATGGACCCGGATACAAGCCAGATACAGATGGTCAAAGGCATGACCCATCTAAAGATGATAAACGTAACAGAAATCGCGCAATTTACATACGAAGAACGGAAAAACTTAAAACTTTTCTTGTTGCAGATGCGCTGTCATACGAGTTCCCAACAAATGCGCCGCTTGATTCGGAAACGCACGGCGGAGACGACGTTGCTATCTTTGCGAATGGACCTTGGGCGCATTTATTCAAAGGTGTGATAGAGGAGAACGTGATACCGCATTTAATGGCGTACGCCTCGTGTGTCGGCGACGGAATCACAATGTGCGATGATGTTAAACACTAACTAACTATGCTGATTGTTGTTACTTATGCTAACGACATTGTACTTATATCTTTTATCCATACCGTAATCGACTTGCGATAATTCGAGTACAAATATATAAATATATTTTCATATAAACAAGTAGGAAATACTCACTCAGCTGATCGCTGTTTATGCTCATGCTCATGCGCTGATCACCGTCGATCATCATTAATCCGTTAATTCACACAATAAACAACATTTACGCGCACTATTAATACAAAATAAACTTTAGACTGTGCACACATCTCGTGCCGGCCGAAACTGCGCTGCGAATTCGCTCTTATCAGCAAAGTGCAGACACGCGATTGTCCGCGCGCGCGAAAAAACGCGTCGACACTCGCCTCCGTTGCGCCATCTTCGAGCTGAAAGTCCGCAACACACCGTACAGCATCGCGCTGTCAGTGGGGATGCAATCCGTCTTGTATATAAATTGAAATGTAATTAAAATTTGCATCATTCAAAGAAAGTGCTCAACTACTCTCCAGCCGCCAGTGGTGTTTGTTCTTGTTTCTTTTCGTCTCTCTGTCGTTTCTTGACTTTTCCAGTGTGCAATATCGAACATGTCCAAGTTCATAAAGTCGATCAAGTTCTCCACGAAGTCCATACACCATAAAAGTAAGTTTCTAGCATATACAGCGACGCAATTCGCTCAATTTCTCTGCGGTTATCTTCGTAATCAGCGCGTATCGTATTTTTCGAAACGCATGCACTTTTGACCCGTCAATTCTATTTATACGCGACGTCTGCACGGCACGTTCAGTACAGAAGTTTCACTTACTTTGCAGAACTTCCCGAGGAGCTCTCACTTCACGACGATGACTTCGAAGTGGACGCCGAAGACGCGACCGACGCGGATGACGCAACGCAAAGCCTCCAGCCGAAGGAGAAAGACAAGGATAAGTCCGCGAAGAACTTGAGCAAGTTTCAAATGAAGTATCTGGGGTACGCGCATCTCCCTCTGCCCCTGTCATTGAACTATTTGAACGCTAGCGCAAGTGCCAGCACCAACTTGAACTTGAACAACAATACGTCTTTAAACACGATCAAGTATTTGTTGAAGACGAAGAAGGCCAAACACCAGCACAAAACTACTGTCAAACTGACATCCAAAGGACTGCGCATCTCCCACGGGCATAAGAGCAACGTCGAAGACCAAGGGGACGGTAACTTGGACCAGTGCAAGACGAAAGTTTACAAGGACATCGCCGAAGAGGACATATCTATCTTTGCGATTTCCAACTGCGGTCTGCACACTTACGGCGGACGCACGTACTTCACATTCGTCGCCTTGCAAGAAGATGCGCTCGCGGATGAGAAACCCAAGGAGCGCTGCTACGTCTTCGAATGCGTCAACAAGAAGCAAGTGAAATGCCTGGCGACCACCATCAGTGACGTTTTCGAGCAGGCGGCGCAGATCAGCGCAGCGAAAATAACAAGTGCGCCGGATAAGAGCAAGACGTCGCACTCGAGTGGAAATATACTGACGGCGTCACCGCCGCCCGCTGATATCACCGAGGAGCTGATCAAGTTCGACGATACGCTGAGCGTCACCAAGAAATGGGTGTCCTTCGACGAGATCAGCCAAACCAGCATGAGCATATCGAATCTCATTCTTATTTAAACACAGGTCTCAAACTAAGTGTTTATAGATATAAGTGT
Source organism: Aleochara bilineata (assembly GCA_003054995.1). Lineage (NCBI taxonomy): Eukaryota > Metazoa > Arthropoda > Insecta > Coleoptera > Staphylinidae > Aleochara > Aleochara bilineata. The sequence goes on from NBZA01001891.1 coordinate 8,508, forward strand.
CCCTTGTTTGTCTTCTTGTGTAATCGTCTTGTGTAATTACGTAGCTTTGCCATTACCTTACTCTACTCGACTTAACATATTTACATGTACATACGTTGTGTACACCAGTAATTAATATAATTAACATGTAGTTTGAAAAATTGAGGCTCCATCTACAGTCGAATAGTGGGGCACACGCCTACTTTCACTTACAGAATCCGCAAGACCTTCGCATTTCGCCACTAAGAGGCATTCAATGACTTCCATTCACTTCACCGATTAGCGATCGGGGATATTCATTCATCCACGCAAGCAGGCAGCTGTGTTTCGCATAAATGGCATCACGAACGGCGAGTGCTGTGCAGCGGGCAAGTGCCGTCTTCTGCGCGATTGCCTAAATGCCCCAGGTGCTCCATTTCCAAGTGCGGTTATGTCGGCGAGCTAGTGAGTGTTTTGCTGTTCGCTCAGAGTGTGCTTCCACCCCCTACTTCACTTCTGTGCAATCTGATCCGTACATGGAGTCAGCGAGGCGCAATAACAAGTACCAATTTCAATAAGAATTCTGCCACCAGCACCACTAGAATGACCACATATCTATTTTTTAGGTGTGATTAGCACTAGTCTGAGACTGCATCTACTCCAATATGGATATAGATGGTAATGGAAATTCTCGATTCAGTAGTAAAGCAAGAACGTACAAATCAATGATTCACTGATATTCCATTCCATACACAATACAGGAAAGAAAGTTGATTGCAACTGATTTCCAATCAATTCAGTTTCTTATGGTTTTATGTGGCCATGCATTACTGAGCAAATTATTATTCAACAATCTATGTTGTCATTTATATAATAACATGTCAGCCTGGAATGAACACTATCTATCAAGTTGATTGCCTATTTTTACCCAGTAAATAAAGTTAATGTCATGCATGAATTTTATGTTACGTTCAAGTAGGTTTTCACTTACTTCTGTACACTATTAGAAACTGAATTGAAAGTACTTGACTCAATCGATTCTCAATTAAACTAAACAAACTTAACCCTATTAGGTCGTGTCACAATTCGATTACCAGCCCTTTCGGTCTTTCCCATTTCAACTCATTGCTAATCGCGCGCGAGCTTGACGAGCGACTTGATATCTTCCATTTGTTAAATCGTTTTATTAAAACTGTTTTAGCGAAATGATAAGCACGCTAGGCTTCTGAATGTGAGGATCAAGTATACTCAGAAATATGAGCTGGTGCAATGTGTACAAGGTGCTCCTGGCCTTTCTGTTGCTCCTCATTGCCGCAGAATATTTCTTCGGAACGATCGAGTATAAAAAATGGCCGGAGAGTGTGTTTCTGCGTTACACAAGCGGGAGTGGAGACACAGGCAACGACACGCTTGCGCTTACTTTACCGTAAGTTAAATCGCTCTTGAATTAATAGGAAATGTACTCACTTTCTTCGCAGTCGGACGATCCACATCCATATGAACGGTACAACTGAGCTACCTTCAAGTCCACAATCGTTAACAGTCGAGTCCAACATTAGCGGTGAAAACACTACATCGAATGACTGGTCAGTTCTTGCATCTGAGCTGCCACTGTGTCCAGATAGTCCACCCAATATCCGTAAGTCAAATGCAGAAATCTGAAACAATTGGAAAACAACGTTATTCCTTTGTACAGGAAGAGATATCAAAGTAATCAAGTCCGCGCCACCGTCGGTGACAACGCTGGAAAAACGCTTTTCGTGGTTAGAGATGGGCGGAAAAGGCAAGCCAGCCGAATGTCATCAGCTCAAACGAGTGGCGATTGTGGTGCCATATCGATGCCGTGCCGAGCATCTCCTGCTCTTCCTGCAGCACATCCACCCGTTCTTGCGCGACCAGCAAGTGGACTACACGCTCTTTATAGTGGAGGAAGAGCGAGGGCCGTCGTTCAACCGCGCTGCGCTGATGAACGTCGGATATGTGGAAGCGCTCAAACTTGAACACTTCGACTGCTTTATCTTCCACGACGTAGACCTGCTGCCTGAAGATGAGCGCAACTTGTACCAATGTCCGGATATGCCGCGTCACATGAGTGTCGCCGTGGACGTGTTTGGATACTCTCTTCCGTACAAAGAGATATTCGGCGGCGTATCAGCAATCAGTACCGAACATTTCAAACTACTCAACGGATTCGCCAACTCATTCTGGGGCTGGGGCGCTGAGGACGACGACATGTCGAACCGCATCCGCTACCACGGCCTCTACATCTCACGCTACCCCAAGACCATCGCCCGCTACACAATGCTCACTCACAAGAAAGAGAAGGCCAACCCTGACAGGCAATATAATTTTACTAATTAAATTTCATATTGATATATAGACATATATATATAGAATGAGATATAGGTAGGGTAAATTCGGGATCCAGAAAAGGAAGAGGGATAATTGTATCCTTCTGCTAGCTGCTTAAGCTAAATGCCTGTCTGCTCGCTGGCTTTCTACCAGATCCACTTGGAACGCTTGGTGTGCGACAGGCGCTTGCCGCGCTTCTTAGTACCCTCATCCATACCGTGGCCAGTGAGAGGATTGCGCTCGATATTGCTGCCCTCGTACTGGTACATCCTTTGAGGGGGGCCTAAGTGAGCACCGGCCCGCAAGTCGGTGCGCTCCACATCGTCCAGCTCGTGGCTGAAGCCCGCTGCCGGACGTTCTGTGGCGACCTCTTCATCGGCGGAGTCCATCTCCTCCTTATGAACCTGACCGTCGCCCATCCCCTCACTATTGTCTACGCCGTATTCGCCACTTTCCATTGCAGCCCCCTGGGCGGTGGGCTCTTGAGGGGGCATACCCGCGGCTCCCATGTTATGCGTATGCATACGTGCCTGCATATCCTCCTCGCTGAGGTTGCCCATGCAGCCGCTCGGGAATACGCTGGTGTTGTTCTCCATGCGGCGGGAGATGCGGAACGACGGAGACCCCGCGATCGAGAAGATCTGGTTGTCCGCCCCCGTGCTGCTTGCAGCCGGGTCCGGTTGCAAGTTAAATATATCGCTTTGATGCATGAGCTAAGCTTGATTCTGCAAGCTTGATGCACTTGTATAAAACGGGCTAGACTGGTCTGGTGCACGCGCAAACAGCAAATGAGCAATGTTTGTGATATTACACAATGAAACGTCGCTGTTTTCAAGCTGCGCCTGACAACGCATCGCAACCCGACGACGCTCACTTGATCCCGTACTGCTAATATTCGAATAACCGTTTCTATGCGTTGCAGATACGAAGCCTTGAAATTGGGAAAACTGCGCTTCAACGTCGATGGTCTCTCGAATCTTCAGTACAGCGTTCTGCAGTCCAAACGCACCAAGCTCTACACCTGGTTCCTCGTGCATCTCGGCCCCACCGAGCCGAGATGATGGTACGACAGCGTGCTCCACTTCCTGCGCTTCACGGCCAACAAGACGCCCTAGGAGCACGGGGCACCGCTTCGAAGCTAGTCATAAACGTGCCAAATTTATGAACTCATACGTTGTGTTGGCAACACGACCGTATTCGTTAGAAATAATTGTAACAAATTAAGTATAAGGTTCCGCCGCTATTGTTGCGCGCTCGCTGCTGGCTCATAACTCAAACCGCTTGTATATAGACTGCGAAGATGCAGTCGCAGCAGCGAACGAAGCACTCCATGAAACACTTGCTATTTTCTAATCTGTGATAAAGAACTGAGCGCCCTGCCGCAGTCAGTAACATTGTCGAATGTAGTTATGATCTGTACTTATATACAAACGAACTAGTGAGGACATAGCATTCTCTCAAATCGAATAGGCAAGCTAATCTACTAGATATTAGAGATAGTAAACAAGTAATTTTCGTTCCGATCCATCAAGTTGAATGTATTATACTTAGAGCGTAACTGAAAAAAGCAGCTAAACGAATGACGAATGCCGTGCAATATCTTAAATTATATCACTTGTGATAAATCAACATTCATAGTCTTTCAGAAACAGTTGTACTATTTCAATACATGAATAATGCTATGAAACTTTCACACTGATAATCGCAACAAACAAAGATCTCTCGCTTCTATCTATCAATCTCTAAAAAACTAATCAAAAATAAACGCTACAAAACATACAGCAAGCTATGAGTTTCGTGCAAAAAAAAGCCAATGAATCAAAAAATCAGTCAAATATAAATTTTACTGTCTCGTATCCGGTGTAAAGCATTACCGCATGATGAATTTCTAGTGTACTAAAGTTATTTTCGCCGTAAATTGATGGCGATGCGGTTCGCGAAGGTGCTGGTCACCTGCATACTGCTCGTGGGCTTCTACATGCTGGCTACTGGAGAACAGAGCCAGGAGTTGCCACCACATGTGATGATATTCTTCGATTATATTTCGAATGACAGAGCCCAAGCTTTCGCCGCGGAAAAGAAACGTCCGCCCCTGAAATGCATGGTAGGATCCCATCGGCTGGATCCCTTAACGAACGGCACCGCCATAGTGGTGGAGCCCGTGGAGACCGAATGCAACGATATGGCGGCGAGTTGCATCAACGTATACTACCTGCAGAATCGCGTGCCCATCGCCAAAGCTATGTGCTCCCCGTATGCCACCAAGAAAGAGTGTATAACCGGGACGCGCGCATTCAATCGCCATTATGTAATGTGCACTCTCTGTACGAGCAACAACTGCAACAAGCACTCTTGGGAATCGTACAAGAAACTCGTGGAGAAAGGAACCGGCGAATACTTCGCCATGTTGGATGACATCTTCACCATTGTGCTGATCGTTCTGATCGTAATGTACATCAAACGAGAAATCAACGGCTCCTTCGACTAAACATCCCTTGTAATTACTCAACCCCTGAAATATGTACTTATTACTCAAGTGAAACTTGTCTACGACAATAAATCCAATTATCCTCGTCAGCTTTACGTTTGCGCCTCTACTTGGCATTTCATTTTCGTACAACGCACATAAATTGCGCACCGATGATCAATTAAGCGATTAAATATGCACGAACGACTCTATAGCCTTGCCTTGTATGTACAAAATAGCAATAAAGAATCTCGGGCGAATTCATTCCAGCACGCAAGTGTTACAAACGTACAAATATAACTAGGTAATCGATACTCTGAATTAGGTATAAGGTAAAACTTAGACGTAATAGACACCTAAATACCTATTATAGTAAAAGTCTAGCTACAGTAGAGCCCTAATCAAATCCCCAAATGTAACAGAAGTAAACAAATATACAGTATTGATTATTTTCTAAGTGACTCCTAACTAACTCCATTGAAGTCACTCGACATGAGCATTAGACACGCGATAAGCGGAATGGGCAAACAAAGCCTTTCCTTCTTGAGTTCAAACACTTAAGTGAATTACACTTTGATAACGCGCATATTCGCGACCTTTGCCTCCTTCGAGTACTTCTCAATTTATCCGAGAATCACAGGATTGGATCAGCTCTAATGATAACGCTCAGTGCGAGCCAAGATGTCGTGCGATCAGATTATCCCGCCCGAAATAAGCGAGCCCCAAGTGGTGACTCTCCTGGAAGCGCACTATGCCTTTCTTTATGGGCATATCGAGCGCGTGCAATCTCTGAATGGATATGACGATAAAAACTTCAAAATTCTCACGAACAACGCGCACCAAAGCTACGTACTAAAAGTATGCAACTTACAAGATTCCCAAAAAGTTGAGATGATACACGCGCAGCAGCAGCTCTTATTCTTCTTGGGTATTTAAGATGACTTAAGATCAAGAAAATAATAAGACATTTTCCTCGATTCCAGATGTACATGGCATCAAATGCCCGAAACCAATTGCAACCAACACGGGCGCATTTCATGGATTTGTTGACTTGAAATCAGGAAGACATGCTTTCAAACTGACCGACTTCTTCGAAGGGTTGCTCTTGAATGACATCAGACAGTTCATAGATAACAGTCTATGTCGCCACTTCGGCGAGTATGTCGCTAGGTTGGATCGAATTTTCCTGGTATGCTTATGAATCAGCTATCGATATCAATGTGACAAAGGTTATTGTAGAAATTCGAGAACGAAGCGTACAAACAACATAAAACTATTTGGTCGTTGAGCGAAGTGCCCAAATTGAAGGAAGTATTGGATTCTTTCCGAAAGAGCGGAGATGAAACCATCCTGAGTGCAGAACTCATAGAAGAATTCGAAAGAATATTCGAAGAGTTTGAACAACATGTCCTAAGTCAGCAAAAAGCGTTCACACCTAGCGTGATTCACGGCGATTGTAACGAGCATAACGTAATCCTCCAAAAAGATGAACAAAACCAAGATGTCTACAAGATTAACGCGATTCTGGACTTTGGAGACGTTAATTACTCATACACCGTCTTCGACGTGGCCATTTCCCTCACGTATCTCCTCATTAACACCCTCAACCCTGAAAGCGCCCGTCATTTTCTCGTTGGTTTCCAATCAGTCTTGCCCTTGAGCCCCACCGAGATTGCCATCCTTCCAGAATGCATCCTGGCACGAATTGCGCAGTCCGTTACCTTGGGCGCGCTAGCGACTAGATTTCAACCAACAAATGTGTCTTATATCCAGACCAGCCGCCAAAATGCAATCAAGCTTTTGCGTCTTTTGCGTTCATACTCAAAATCAGATATTATCAAGTTGTGGACAAACAAGGTCAGATAAACGGTAGTTATAGTCAATTAACAGATACATAGGTACACATAGTTTCAGCAACGTTACAAATACAGGTATATTATGCCATACGAGTATCAATAGGCACCTTAAGCAATAAACTGTACAAACCTTAGCAATGACCAAAGAAGACTAGAGTAGCCATTTTGCAATATACAATATAGAATTATATATTAAATCCCAGCGTTCGCATGCACGCCTTGTGCGCTTCAATTAAATGTTTGCAGTTCTCTTCGCCATGTTGCATTATACTGCAAACGCAGTGAAGATTGAAATTTAGCAGGAATTGTGTACTGATGGTTAGTCTTACCATTCATCGCGAATACGTTTCGTTTCTGGACAGGCACAACATGCCTTGCACTTTTTCGCTTCAGATGCCGGTTTTATACCACTTAGTTGCTGGGTGTATGATGCATCCCCTTGGGCAATTGCGGGCGCAGTTGCAGACTGTTTATTACCCATTTTACACTATCAATGACTTACGAAATTTCTCGCAATTTCGTTCGGCAAAGTGCTGAAATGTAAGGTTACGACATGACCTTCGTTACGCGCATCATCGGTTGCCTATGTTTCGCTGAATTGTCATTTAAAATCAATTTAAACTAGCATTACAATAAAGTCTGAGTAAACGATGATTAAAAATAATGAATCAATATTAAATATCTATAATATTGATATCAGAATGATTCCTTGTCAATGAGCGTTCAATTACAAAAACATCGCGAACCAAAAGCGCGTTTATTGAAACTCGTACCAGGGCACTAATTGGAATCAATATGTATAAATGTTTATGAACTTTGCTTATATTTTGCGTAAAAACTAAATTCCCTGTAATAGAAACAATAATTCTGCGCACTTAGACATCTCGCTTGCACTTGCGATCAAGAATGATGCGCACCTCGTTGGCGTGCAAACGTCCAATATGCAGTAGTCTAAATAAAGGCGACGAAAAATGTATGTGACCCCGACTTAGGCAGGTAGATCAGTCAAGTACTGACGAGAAGTATCATACGCATATAGTGCGACCGCGGAGAACACTTTACTTGGTCGACTTGAAGATATTTTCGTATCATAGCAACAATGAATCGTTGCGTCTCGCCAGAGCGAGAGGTCGTGTGATCGCGGCGCTGTGATGAAGGGAGACGCGTGGAAAATGACAGTGGGGAAGAGTGTCTAGAGGTCTAGACAGTTTCGTCTGTCGACAACAACACGCCGATAAGGACGGCGAGACGTGTGCGCCGCAAGCCAGACGGTGATGGGCACACTGTGCTATAGCACGCATAGAGGGCTACTACGAGCTAGAGGTCTAGACGCGCTTACCAAATAACAATGTGAATTGTTCATTGAAAGCTAACGGGAGAGAACAACAAATCGCGAGCCGAAATTGGTGAAATGCATTGCGCGTCGGTGGAGTGCAGTGCTCAGTGGTGCTAATACGTACGAGGATGTGATGAGGAAGAAGAAAATCGGAAAAAACTGAGTGTATATGGACGCCATTTTGTTGACTCGTTTTTTTTGGTTAGCCATTCATACATCCATTCAATTCGCTATGTTGAAGCTTGGTTGCGTTCTAGCGTGAGGCGAACGAGGCGAGGGCCGGGGTCGTCGGAATCGGAGTTGGAGTCTCAGTCGGATTCGTCGTGAGTTGTCCGCTCGGCGAGCGATGCTGAATGCAAAATGTTAGTGAGTCCGCATTTGAAGTCAGTGTTGAAAACTTATCAGCACAGTGCAACGAAGAGTCTGCATGGACCAGGCAAGCTTCCATCGCTGCCGAATGGCAGCGGCCCGGCGGCTGTCTTTGCAACAAAGTGCGCCTCGGAGGCGGTCGGGGCCAGCGCGCCGCAGCCCCTGGCTCCGCAACCACAGGCGCCGCTACGCATCCATCAGATACCTATCCTGACCACCGCCGACCAGAACTATGCACTAGATGAGACGCAGTTGGAGAACGAGACAATCAGCTGCTTTATTGTGGGTGGCGAGCGGCGGCTGTGCCTTCCCCAGGTGCTGCAGTCGGTGCTGCGGGACT
>NBZA01001902.1:4718-18873 GCA_003054995.1 Aleochara bilineata
CGAGGGAGGTGTCATATGAAGCGCACCCCGTCGCATAAACGCCGCTGGGGGACTTTAATCGAAGCTGCGAAAGCTGGCAAAGTCTCGAGATTGATCGGCCGTTCAAGGTCCGAAGACTCGGTGTGCAATTCAACCATCTGTAGGGAATCGCATGGCCACCATTCGCACAGCAACAGCCCAGGTTCCGACGACAACTGCACTGAGAGTGCCACAGACTCTAACCCCAGTCTCGACGTGCAAGTGAATCCCACACCGACAAATGGGAACAATCACAGGGAGACTACTCACCATATGAGCATGAGCGATCATTTCCATGGGATCTCCAGTGGCTTGGCTCTGTTACGGAAGAAACGGAAGAAGTTCTCAGCGTCCAGGAATACCAGTCCTATTGTGCCTCCACCGCCAAATCCCATCGAGCATGCGATTGCAGTCTGCGTGGGAAAAAGCAATAAAAAAGTATACTTTTTCCAATTTTTGAAGCAAAAGAATGCCAAATAACGTACTTTTTGCAGGTTTCTCAGGTGCTGAAACGTGCATCTAGTGTCCCTACTAGGGTACCAGAAGTCATTCAAATTATGCAGAAACATGAGCATACTCAGTCGCAACAGGACTCTGTTGAGTTGCCATCTTCAGCCCCACCTATCACATTGACACCTTCAACCACCGAAGAGTCCATGAGCAATCCGATGCACATGCACATCAGCAGTGGCGCCCAGAATGCGTCCTCCAGGGAACCACTTCTCCACTCGTCTACTAGCAATCCCACCACGGGATCGACACAAACTCCAGAAGACGAGTACAGGAGCAATAATGGTCCACCGCAAGTGTCCACGACTGTGACCACTACCGCGAGCTCGTTGCCCAAGTTGCCCGGTGTTATTCCTCTTGGGGGGCCATACGGAGGGCCCACGGGTTGGTTATAATAATATTGGTTGCCTAACTGAAATTGAAAATTGCAGAATAGTGATATTATTTACAGTTAGCAATAATTTAATTGTTTACCTTACGTCTGGCTGCTTGTGAGTATTCCTATAATATAAATACAAGATTATATTGAAGGATAAACAGAAATACGTCCACTTTATTATATATTTTAATATAATAAATAAACTACTTATTATATGGTATTGTAGGCAAATTAAGTGAAGATTATTTATAGAAATAATGCTAAGTAACTACAATTATAGTAATACTCAAGTATGGGAAACATTTCACTTGGACCATAAGAAGTTTAAAGTTAAATGAATTTATTAATTAATGTCAAATAAGAATGATTCGACAGCGATGCAACATTATTCTCGAATACACGTATTGTAGATAGATAGATAGATGATTAACTCGCTAAGTATACTTCTATAAATATGTATATCTTTTAATTCTACTATTGATACACAAAAATGAGGCCTTATCAAAACGGAGAAGCATTTTTATCTGATAATGAGTATGAATCTTTATATGTAGACCCAAAAGTAAATTATTTTAAACTTGTCCCATGGGAAAACTATTAGGAACTATGACTTAACTCACTTAAAATACCGATAGAGCGTAACCTAATTCTAATCGATCAGGTAGTTTTCAGGCAGGTTTACCATAAACTAGCATACATATAGGTATGTACCTATAACTCGTAGCCTATTACTGACATATTATCTTACATTGTACTAACATAGAATGATATTTTCTGTTACGAAACTGAGAACTGTTCTCTGTGAATTATTCTCTGCTTTATGAGCATTTGATGGTTTGTCAAATGAGTGATAAAACTGACACTTATTGTTAGTGATATAAAACTAGTGAGGATTAAAATGATTTATTACAAGGTTTTTGTTTATAGTTTTTGTTGCAATTTGACGAAGATTGATTGATGATTGATGCTTTGACTAATTAGTTTCTATTGAATAGATAGATATAACACTCGTATTAGTACGCTTGCACAATTACGCTGCGTGCCTAAGAATGACATCAAGTTATTCACAGCAAAAACATGAGAAAATAGTTTAATAGTTCAGAAAGGGAAGCAAACATAATTTTGCAAAGTGTTCTTATCGTACTTCACCCAAAAAAACCACAAAATTTATCCTAGACTTAGGTAAAATCAAATATTTTTAAAATTAAGGATAAAAACCTATATAATTAATACATAGTTATAATAAATTATATTAGCATAATATCATATTGTACAAAATAATTGCAAGAACTATATCCGCCACGACTGCCCGAGATTCATCTGATTAATCGTACTTGACGAAGTACGTTAATCTATAATAAAAGAAGTTGTATGTACTCTAAATTTTAATAAATAAGTGACACGTTTATCACCGCAAACGTTTTAAAATTGAAATCAATTAATGAACTAATTATCTATAAGCAAAATTAATTAATTGCATACTTTGTTTTCTTGGCTTAATTAATTAATTATTTTGGAAAGTTACTAGTCAAAAGCATATTTTTTATTAATAATGAAGTAAACATAAGATAGCTAAAAATAAGTAATAATCCTAAACACATACTTACGTGTATCTACATATACAAAATAAATTTATTATTAAATCGTTTTTGTGCCTCTTATTCAAACAAAACCCGAGAAAAAATTTGATTTGTCAGTGAAAAAAATGAATCTTGGGTAATAGCACATGCTCTTGTGTTATCTAAAGACCACAATGGAAAGATGATAACATTGCATGTCTCAGTAACTGTTTACTTAAAAAGTATCATTGCATGTGACAAAGCAACTTCTCATCACATGAATTGCAATAATTCTAGCAATTAAATATGTTTATTAATTACTAGCTGTCTTTTGGTAATTGTACTCTTGACATTTCTTTTTTATATGTTATATCGTTTAGAATCTAATGATACACTTGAACTTTGCTTACAAACGCAAATAATTAATTAATTATGAGATCCATCAATAGCGTAATTATGGAAACACGCTACTACCGTACAATAACATCTGATTGTATAACATTAAAGCAACAAGAGATACGGACGCATTCAAATGCATTCACATCTCGAGAGGAGGAGAGATTTTTGTAAATTATTATTCCACCAGCGTTCGCTAAGTGAGCATCGCAATCAAATTTGATTAAACTTTAAATATGTTTGAGTATTTTAACAAGTTTTCTATAATATTCCTAATTTTCTATTTGAATGTGTCATCGTTTGCAAAAAGTTCAAAAGAGATTTTCATTAATACAAAATATGGCAAAGTCTTAGGATACGAAACGGAAACTTTCAATGCTTACCCGGGTCTACCATATGCCAAACCACCACTGGCCGAATGGAGGTTTGAACCTCCACGTCCATTAGACTTCTTGCAAAACTCCGAAAATAATCACTACGATGGAAGAGAATACGAAACGGTCATGTGCCCTCAAGTGAATGTGATTGCTGGTAAGCCAGAGCTAAATGGCGAAGAAGACTGTTTGTATTTAAACATTTATACACCAAAAGGACAGGTAACCATAAGTACACTAAATACCTATTGAGTTATGTAATAATTCCTGTTTAAATGTGATAAACTTAGAGTAAAAGCTACCCAGTGATGGTTTATATTCACGGAGGTGCATTTGCTTGGGGTACTGGCACGATATTCAAACCAGATTACTTACTGCGTGATCAAAACGTCATTTTGGTGACAATCAATTACCGCTTAGGACCGCTTGGCTTCCTTGTAGCAGGCGGAGACGGCGACCCGCAAATTTATGCCAATAATGGATTGAAAGATCAGGCACTGGCCTTGCAATGGGTGTACGACAATATTGATGCTTTCAATGGAGACCCGAAGAGAATCACAATTTTTGGTAATAGTGCTGGTGGCGCAAGTACACATTTACATCTATTTTCACCTAAAACTAAAGGTATTTAGTCTGCAACTTGTCATAAAATTAGTCTTAAAGTACCTATAATAAATGTCTTCTCGTAGGATTGTTTCACAATGCAATTATTCAAAGTGGCGCTGCTACTTGCCCATGGGCCTTGACGAACCACCACGATGCCATTCGAAATACAAAAGAATATGCACGAATTAATGATTGCCCAGTAGCTCCTGTAGATGAAATGCTTTCTTGTTTAAGAACAAAAACTAAAGATGATTTGCTACGATCTCTTTTGAAATTCCAAGTAAGTTTTTACATTAAATACCTACTTGTAAATGCGATTCAATACATAATTCTTTAAGGTGCTTGATGTTGACCCATTTGCATTATTCAATCCAACGATTGAACCAGAACACAAAGGGGCTTTCTTGACAGATACCCTAGAGAATTTGCTTAAAGCTGGAAAGTTTGCTGATGTGCCTTTAATGCAAGGTACAACCCAAGACGAAGGAGCCATAAGAACTGCTTGTACGTATTTGACATTAAGTATATTTCACGTGATTGCTCATTAGTAAACTAAATTTTGTTTTAGTCTTTCTTAGCAACAAATCGTCACTTGAAAAGTTCAATAGTTACTTTGATGAATTATATAAAATCAGTACATTTAGACCTCGAATGCCTACCACTCACGTCAGAACTATAAGGGAAAAGTATTTCGGTACTGAAGAAATATCTGAAGCCAACATTAGCGAACTAACTGATGTAAGACCTCCTGATACTGCCATTCTAATAAGAAATATTCATATAACTTTGGTTGTAGTTAATGACAGATGCATACTTTTTGTGCACTGATACAGCACTAGATCTACATTTTAAATACGCAAACTCACCAGCTTATTCGTATTACTTCAAATACAAAGGACCTCTGACCTTCTCTGCTGTGTTTGGGGCAGATGAAAACCTTGACCTTGGTGTTTGTCACATGGATGAACTCTTTTACTTATTCCCGTTAGAGTTTTTCTACGATACGTTCTCAAAGAAACCTACTTTGCATCATGAATCTTGGAAAATATCCGAAGAAATGGTCAAACTATGGGTTCATTTTGCTACAGAAGGGTTAGTAACGTATTCATATGCAATTAAACATGTTTAAACCACGTTATTATTCACAGAAACTTTGAAAATATCAAACTCAATCATGAATATGACTGGAAACCTGTTACATCTAAAAATAACGAACATTTGATTATTGATAATGAGTTTCCATTCAAAATGGGAAGCAATAGGTTCAATCCAGCCTTAAAACAATTTTGGAAGGACATGTTTTCTTATGAAAACTCATCAGAATTGAAAAATATTAATTACAAAGAAGAATTGTGAAAATATGTACTAGTTCTATGACGTTTTATGACAATTATTAATTGTCAAGTGTAATTAATATTAAAAGATGTTAAATTATAAGAAAATTCATTCTTATTTTAAAAATCAAGCCGAGATTGTAGGCAAATACCATTTAAATGTTGTTACTTACGAAATTAAGTATAATTATTTCTAGAATTTCGCCTATGATGATGATGCGCATTCATTTACCCCTAATCAATATATTCTCTTATCGATTCTTCTACAAATAAACAATGAAGAATCCAATTTATACAATGGATATTTACTACAGAAAGATGCAGGTAAACATACGTTTGAAAATCTGAAAGTAGATGTAAAAGTTCATATTTGCAGGTTTAATTTTCATTTTCTACATCATCTTGGTATTCTTCTTTGCTTACCCACTTCTTATAACCATTATGTTCTTTGGTCACTACACAAAGATGCAAATTCTTCGGCTTTTTGAATGTATCCCCTTTCTCAAAGGTCTGGGTCATATGATACTGATAGTTCACATCATCAACTATCTATTCACCTCCATGCACTTGACCAAGCTCTTGTATTTATTCACCTACCGTTATACAGATATACACGGACAAAAATATTCCTTCATGATTAACAGAATATTACCCGCTTGGAAGACTTGTCATTTCAATGGATCTTACGATAACTGCCTTCCACTTTACAGAAATGCCAGTACCAAGTGTGATCCTAACAAGGAATACCACTTGTCCATTACTAATTATATAAAGTAAACAATTCCTGCAATCATGAAGCAACTACTACTTTAATAAATGTTCAACTTTTCAGTAAACTGGTCTTCCGGAAAAATGTGATAAACGATATGGACAATTATTCAGATTTGCATGGTATAATGATTGTTTTGCAAATTATTATCTATTTATTCGTCTTGGTCAATCTCTGGATGAACTTTAAAAAAGCGTGGCTTCAGGTGTTGATTGTCCTTTATATCACTGGAATGTCTCTTTCATTTACATTTATTATGGCAATGCTTATCAGCTCACCATCACTCTCTGATCATAATACCTGGTCACTCAGATTTCACCACAACCATAGCACTGTGAATCATATAATTGTAAGTACAATGATCCCTCTAACTCATGGTCTAACTGCAGAGATCTTGCAGTTTTGGAGCACACTTTTATGTTATTCGTCCAACTTATTACATGCCCCACGCTTGATGTGGTTGGGTTCATACTTACCCAAGAACGGCAACCCTCATATTGTCATTCTGGTCACCTATATGGTGAAAATACTCATGATTGCTCTGAACAACGTCTATACAAAGTTCTGCATCAAGGTCTTCGTTGACAAGTACAACCTTCACGACCTCGGATGCACAGTTTACATCCAAGCACACGACGTATACTTTTCCATAATCTACGATGTCATAGAGCAATTCCACCAGCCTTATCTTTGGCTGCTCGTGTACACATTCGGAATGGTGTTCCGCTTGTTAGTGGACACTGCTATTGGGGCCTCTATCATCCTATATGCCATCAAAGACGAGTACAAAGTACTCAACAACTGGTCGTTTTGTGCCAGTCTTGGGTACTCTGCATCAATGTTTCTCATGAGCCTGCTTCTCTTTACACCCATCAGTGACACCTTGTCTTTTGTGTGGCGACATTACGAGTTCGCAATGCTTGTTAGCTTCATTCTCTGCATTCTCACACTGGGATTTAATTATATTTATTCCGGAGAATTGATTGCCAAAGATTATTTCTTTCAATTGAATATGTTTCCTACAAATGTAATGATGTTGAATTTGCGTATATCCGTTATAATTTCTATGGTAAGATAACAGCTACAATAGTTTTAAATTAAATATTTGTGGTAACATTACACGTCCTTTTAGATTTCTTTTGCTACAGTATTTTATACTTTGATCTACTCTGAAATAAACACCAGATCATTTGAGACCAAGTTAGCCTGTGTACTCTTCTCATCAGTTTGTACACTTCCTTTGATTGTTTATCAGTTGAAAGCAATTGGTCAAGCTTTAAAAGTACTTCACATGTACAAACAATAAGATATTATACACAAAATATACCTTCTGTGTTGCAGAATCCATCGGTTTTTGCTGATAGACCAAGTCCTACCTGGGGCCCACCCGATGAAAACGAACTGAGAATGAGGAAACTGTTCATACCGGAACGCGATGTAAAATACCGACACCCAGGAACTGACTGTATTCATCGTTGTCTGCACAATGTACCTTCTTACAAAAATGAAATTCAAGCCCGTCTAGAACTCTACTTCCAACGGGCTCATAAGTTAGCCAGCGAAAACCACGCTGTAAAATTATTTAAACTCAGATTTGATTATGTAACAACTTTTACATTTATAGTTTGAATGTTTGGTGGAAAACGAAGAAATCCACAAGGAAACTCTTCATAAAATGTTGGTGAGAGATGCACATGCTGGAAAATTGGCATCTACCAATGCCTCCCCTTCGGGTTCTTCGTGTTCAGAATCAATGTAAAGACTGTCTTTACCCACGAGCATAATTTACACCTATGCTTAAAGTTCAACCAGTAATTAACTAAAATAATAGCAGTTGAATTTTGCCTCAGTAATCTGCATTAATTAGTTGTAATTACTCTTAATTAAGCCTGAAAACAATACTTGAATTACTGTGCAACCCTAGACAGTACACTGCAAGAATATAAATAGACCGACCAACTTCCTCTCTGAGTTATTATAACATCATTAGTCCGTTCTAATGGCACAACTACTAGAAAAGTTCGGCCAGCAATTTGACGACGATGAAAACGTGCTCGCTGAAAAGATGTTACACTTGGCGGCTGTACCCTTGAGACTTATATGGTTGCATCCCATAAACTCAAAGATGCAACATCAGAAGATTTCTTGTTTGATTTATTCATTGATCTGTGCAGCTTTGTATTACTTTGCAGGGAAATATGCATTCGTCTATGATATGAGCATTAGTGATGTCTCACAACTGATATCTTCCTTTGGGCTGATAACTTTGGTAAGAAAAGCACATAAAATATTAAGTTTTTCAAGTTAAAATAACGTTTTCAAGGGTCTATTGAAAGTTCTACCATTGGTATACTACAACGAAGTAGTAGTGAATCTCCTAGAGAATAAAAAACGATTTTGGGCAGCTGGTATCCACCAGGATCTGAAGAAACAAGTTATTAGTATCTACGCAAGTGCTTATACAGCCGGCCGGGTCTTTATCATCCTGGTCTTGATGACACTGTTGTTATATCTCACTCGCCCAATATATGACAAAGGATCTGCTTATATTCTGCAATGGTTCAACAAAGATTACTACGCTTATGTCATTGTGCATCAAACCATATTTGCGTTAATGCTCGTTGCACTTGTTCTGGGTTTCAATGGAATGTTCCTTCTGACTGTTACTGATATCCGTGCTCAATTCCGGATCCTCAACTGGACGATTAAACACCGAGTGAACGATGGCACCTCGGAAGATTTAAAAATGCTGATAGTTTTCATCCGGCAGCATAAGTTTCTGATGACAAACGTTAAAGATATTCAAAAAGTATTCATGATTCAATTGTTGGCGTTGTACATGCTCACGATTGCTTCTTCTTATATGGAATTATATGCTTTGGCTGAAACGTAACAATGATACTCAATGATATTTGATAAGCTTCACTCATTTTTCACCTTTCAGGCCGTTATCTTTCAGTGCCAAGTGCAGAACCTTCGTGTACTTGATAAGTTTGTTCGTTCAACTGGCAATGTTTTGCTTTCCAGCTGCTGAATTAACTAATGAAGTATCTATCATATTAAGTATTTTGATTATTTTAGTGCAGTTTACATTGTCCTTTTAGATATTCTTGCTTTCTGAGTCATTTTACATGTGGAACTGGCACGAAGGGTCTCGACAGTTACAAACGTGGTTACCATTTGTCTTGAGTAACACTCAGCAAGTAGTTGACTTTAAAGCCTTGGGTCTAGTAACCATCAACAAAATGGCATTTGTTAACGTATAAAACCATCAAATTATCAGTTGATTTTTAAATATTGTTACTACGTTTGTTTCAGGTTTTCAAAAGTACAATATCTTTTCTTACGTTAATGCGTGATATGAATTAATGAGTGACCAAAGTTTAAAGATTTCATTTGAATTTTTGTTTAAATATTATTATTTGATACATTTTAATACATATTATTTATACATTTAAACCTTGAAAGATATTGATTATGGAACTATTATTTATTTTACCAGTCAAGTAATAATTAGTTTGTAAATTGGTAATTGTTCAGATATAGACACGTAATTAGTTGTTGGATGTTTGTTTGAAGCTCTATTGATATGAATTGTTTAGCCAGAAATGCATAAACTTTACTAGCATAGATATAATACACTATCAACATTAGAAAAGTCACATAAAAATAACATTGGTTCTGTTGGACGTCTAGTTATTAGATAGTTCGATACAAGTTCAAAACTCCTCCAACATACAATAAAATACATAATAGAAACAACTAACCAATGAATAAGTAATCATTAATTAATTTCCATAGAATAGAAGAGTAGAATCATCTATATTTAAATTAGGTTTGGTTTGCAATTAATTTGCTTAATTTCAAATCACAAAGCTAATAAATTCTCAAATGAATTCTCTCTGCGCGCAAAGAGATAACAGGAATATGAACGCGGTTTGTTTGAGTACGCAGTACGCAGCTTTGCAATAAATCTCTCTAACTTGTGGAAAAGATCACATTTATAAAAAATATCACAAAATATTTGGATTCAATTGATCTCATTCATTCGTAAATTCATTAAGATTAGTTAACTAATTGTAAGATTTCAATTTATAATACTTACTTACAATAGAATATACGTAGTTATTTCGTATGTATTATAGAATATTTATCTTTTAATCATAGCTATTTATAATTCCATATTTCATATAATATTGTATCACTTAATAGGTTTCTCTATGCAATAAGCTCTAGAACTCTTCAGCTCGTTTTAGTTTAGTTATGGCCCCAAACAACGAATGCGATTTAATGAGTAGTTTTATAGTTATTTAGTTAATTGAGTTTAGTTTGGTCTAGAATATTGATCTAAGTAAGTAATATTTAATAGGATTAATTGATATTTAGATGTCGTTCGGTTCTCATTCGCATCATTCGACCGCTCTTTTCACTTTTAAATGCAAATCTTTCTTTCAAACTCTTGCAACTTTCTCATTACCAGTGGACTTGGTCGACCTTTTCCTGGAAAATCTGGCGACTATACACACTTTCCTCTGAGTCAACACAAAGTTGTTTGATCCCCCAACTTCTGCTCTAACTTTTACTTCTTCTTCTTCTTCTTTTCGGGGAACAAGAGCACAAATCAAAGTAAAAACAAAGTAAAGTAAGAAACAAGTAAAGAAAAAGTTACAAATCGATAGGTCAAAACATAAATAAACAACTCCTGATGCGATGTAAAAAATAAATACTTACAAAACAATACAATTCGAAACTTACAATGGCGTTTCAAGTAGTGCGGTCCCGTTGCGCTGCTGGCGCTCCCTGGGCGAGCGCACCTCGTCCTCTTCGTCCTGTTCGTCCTCCTCGCGCTCCCCGCCATTACAGTACTCTTGCATCCGTCGCTGTTCAGGATCCACCATCCGGAACGTCTCGAGGAATTCATTCAAGTCTACTAACCCGTCCTTGTTCATATCCATCAGCCGACAGATGTCCTTCAGTTGGTCCTGCGTGATTGGATTCGGCATGTGCTCCTTGATAAGATTGCATGCCTCCGAAAATTCTTCCAGAGTGATAAATCCTACAAGATTTAAACCCAGATAAGCATAAATTTCAATTAACCTTCAAAAAACCGCAAGGGACTTGAATGTACCTGAATTATCCTTATCTATAATGCGGAAGATTGCCTCGAGGCTGCTTTTATTTCTATAGAGAGTTTCCACCACATTGTTGGCGTTACCACCATTCTGAAAGAGAAAAAATGGGTCGGAGAGCAATTAGTTTTAATAAAGTGGTAATTTTTATAAAGTGAATGTAAACGTACCCCAGAAAATCCACGGTGTAAGTTGACAAAGGTGCTGCTGTATTTGACCAACTGAGTATCTGGATCCTGCGTTACCAACTGAGCCTTCAGAAGACGCCAGGGTAATGTCAGTTCGGTCACGCTCTCCATGATCCTGCACCAGTCGTTGACAGTGATGAAGCCTGCAAGCGGAAGCGAGACAAAAGGGTAAACATCAGCATCAAACAGGTGATGGATTAAAAGACGTTCAACGTCTTCCTTTGCCCAGTAATAATCCTGCCGAGAAAACGAAGAAAAATGCTCGGCTTTCAACCAAACTCGTATTTTTTGCTGCGTTCAGTTGAAATTAATTAAAGTTGATATAAAGTTCCTCCTTTGAGAAAGTATGTACAATTCTGTTGTAATGTAAAGCGAGGCAACGACAAGACGAGACGAGACGAGACGAGACGAGAATGAGGAATGGAATATTTGTTTGCAGTCAGCCTGCACAATCGTCATGTCATTTCATTTCATTTCATTACTTTTTGTTTTGTTTTATTTCTGGAAATGTAGGTCCGAATTGCTGGAAAGTGATGAATATTCATTCACATTTTACTTTAGTCATACGTATGTACATAAGGTATGCAGTTGAAATTTAATTTATACTTTCGTGTGTGTTTTTCCTTGATTAAAACACTTTATTGTTTAACTTTAGCCCGGATGTGCCATAGTTATGCTGAAGTTGTGTATGAAATATAGCTGAGAATCACTAACTACTAGTTGTATGCTAGTCAAGCATAAGTAAGAAACATTGTATATGTTGCTCATCAGCAGGATTAGTTCACGTTCGCCTGTGGCATTACATGATTGCGAGAACGAGCCGAGCTTGTTGGTTTGTCGTACGCGTCTGACAAGACGGATAAGTTCACTTGAAACTAATCTATTAACACATCAATGTTCCGGCAGGAAATTTGCGACTCGTATTTGGATTACATGCCAAATATGAGTCATTATGACGAACAAGATGAGAAGTTCTTGGTAGTCCAGGGTTGGTTTCGTTTCATTTCCGTATAATTAATATTCAGCCATAACTGTATAAACTGAAACTTTTAATGAATATCCTAAATGTTTATTATACTTATTGATTATTGTCTCAAGTGAATTTTTCTTTTCCCTTGAAGGAAGCGTATGTTTTTCGTTGTAATGATATAAAAATATGTTTATTTTTCGCATATTGCAGCCATAAAAGCTGATTGATATGAGAAAGGCAGCATAAAAGTAAACATATTAAAAAATATGAAAATGGTTGCTCCATTGCATTAAGTTGGAAGCGCGTTGGAAACCCAGCCCATTGGCGAATATTACGGCAAATTTACGTGTGTAACATGAAATGAAATGTGCTTCAGTCACGCATGAATATTCCACGCAAAAAACTTATTTGTATGTATATGATTTCCTCTCCAATATGCAATGCAATCAAACAAACATATACGGATATTACCAAAAACCAGTATTTTTATCAAAACTGGTAGTTTTTTTATGGGAAGTGAATTTTAATCAAATACTTCTACTAGATCATATCAAATATTCATCCTGATAGAGAGCGATTCTCAATCGCAATTTAATATGCAAATGGCTCAGTTCACATCAGACAAATAACCGATAAATCGTGAGTGAATAAACACAAATATCGTGTCAGGGTCTAATGCAGAGGTGGAATATTAAACTTCTTGATTCGTCGCAAGCCGACTTTTCATTAAAATTACAAAATCTCACTTTTAAAGGCCAAACCTCATATTACGCAAAAAAATTTTTTTCCAGTATTCCAATAATTTTGGTACCAAAGAAACTTCAGACCACGCAGATTACGAAACTGCAAACGGTTTTCAAATATTCGACATAGAACGCAAGATATTCGACTTTGAAACTTTTTTTTAACATTCTACTTTGATTTTTTATTAAATTAAGAAATTTTCAAACTTTTATAACTTTGCTTAGAAATGAGACAATTTAATGGTTTAACCACTTATTTTGTGTAAAATTAAAATCGGAATAGAACGAGCTTTAAGTGAAAATTCTATATGTTACGGTTCATGAGATATTTGACATTAAACACATGAATTTTTTTTCTACCAATTTTTAGCAAAATCCAATAATTAATAACTTTGCTTAGAATTATGGGAAGTTAGTGGTTTAACCACTTATTTTGTGTAAAATTTCATTCAAAATCGAATAATGTTAAGGCTGAATCGCTATCTTGCATAGATCAAGAGATATATGCAAATTTGTGAAATTATCATAAAATTTTATGAAATCACACTTTTTACAAAAAACTGTTTGTTTCATATACCATTGATAAGAATGCAAAAAGAAAGTTTAAACAACGTAGAAAATGAAACTGTAAACAGTTTCCCAATATTCGCCATAGAACGCGAGATATTCGACTTAACAGTTTACACTTTTCCAAACCTCACTTAAAGGCCAAACCTCATATTACGCAAAAAACTTTTTGTCTAGTATTCCAATGATTTTGGTACCAAAGGAAAGTTCAGACCACGCAGATTACGAAACTGCAAACGGTTTTCAAATATTCGACATAGAACGCGAGATATTCGACTTTGAAACTTTTTTTAACCTATTCTACTTTGATTTTTTTTTAAATTAAGAAATTTTCAAACTTTTATAACTTTGCTTATAAATGAGACAATTTAATGGTTTAACCACTTATTTTGTGTAAAATTAAAATCGGAATCGAATGAGCTTTAAGTGAAAATTCTATATATTACGGTTCATGAGATATTTGACATTAAACACATGAATTTTTTTTCTACCAATTTTTAGCAAAATCCAATAATTAATAACTTTGTTTAGAATTATGGGAAGTTAGTGGTTTAACCACTTATTTTGTGTAAAATTTCATTCAAAATCGAATAATGTTAAGGCTGAATCGCTA
>NBZA01001902.1:28907-44982 GCA_003054995.1 Aleochara bilineata
GTAATTGGCTTAACAATTCGAGGATAATGGGATTCAATGTTGGATTTTCACGAAGATATCGTGATTCTGCCCAAAATTCCCAATCAAATTAGCCAGCCGTTAATGCTCGCTCCGGCTTTGGTCGTGGCAATCGATTCAACGCTGACATGATTAGCTGACATAATAGATTAACGAACGAACACACACCACACCGGCCGTCAACCAGGTCGCGCGACCCGTTTGACAATTATCCTCGCCGGAGTTTGATGCGACTAATGGTCCCTTATTTACCCATCTACTTACTGATTTCCAGCTTGGACATGCTGACGTCCGGCGTCCGGATGAGCATGCGGATGAGGCCGGTGGGGAAGATCGTGCTGAGGAACGGCGTGCACGTGCAGGCCGCCTTCCGGTGGTGGTGCTGATGCAGGTGCGCCTGCTGACCAGGCAACCGCGATGCGTCCGACGAGGTGCAGGACGACACCGAGTCCTCCTCGTAGCTCACTTTGCGACATCGCAATGTCCTGCATACTTTCGATGATGAGCATCCCATGGTCACATTACTAAATACAGAAAAAAATTAAACTACAGAACTCTGTAAAAGTTTTCAAGTTCTATTTACTAAAGGTTTTGTTTTACCACCCGTATTATGACATTATTTGTTTTGTTAATTGTCATGGATATTTGCTGTGCACGCATCACTTTGTTTGACTTTTTTAGCTACGCAGCATACTGTTTTCCATCAATCGCCTGTGTATTTTGTATTTTATTTTCTTCATGTGGATTTATTCAGTCCAATATCCAAATCGCTTATTTAAATTTATGTGCGAGGTTTCATCCCGCACTGAATAATTTTTGCCGGTGGCACAGAATGACAGTGAGTGACAAACAAATGCGTTCTTTTTAGGATTCGACATGAATGAATGCGAACGCAACCGGGAACAGGGGATAATAAGGATAATTATACCATACGCGTGCCCGTCATGTTTGCCCAAGTGTTTACCATCGGCGTGGCGCAAACAAACTGCAAATGCCGTCCGGTTATAAATATACAACGACATCAGCCGAGATACAAGCGTGGATCATCTAATGTACTACGCGAACGTATTTTATTTAAGGTGAGCGTTAAATATAGTCATGTGTCAATGGTCGTACACCTAGTTGAGCCCATTTCGTGTGCATTTGGCTGACCGGCGCGCACATTTTTCATCATGTCACCAGCCGAACTTTTCCATACGCTGTTTTGTTTGCGCACCGCATTTCTTTATTAATCGTTCAAACAAGCGCCGGCCACCTGGCCACGCTGAACTCATCAATAATTTTTGTTTCGGCCCTGTTAGTCCAGTCCGTTGCGTGATGGGGGCTTTTGCTGAAACTTAACAATGTCCAGGCGAAGTCACTTTATAGACAGTGTATAGCCGGTGAGCTTCAGCAGCGTCCAAGACGACAATAGATAAGACGCGCTATCATCTTAATTCCCAACGTACTTGTGCCATTGCACAATAGGACCCCTCCGCGTGTCCCAATGAAATAAGCCGCAAGTAAAAGAAGCAACAAATTGCACCCAATTTGCCCTTTAGCCGAGATTAATTATGGACGGGACGTACAGGCAACTCTAACTCACCTGAGTGAACAAAACCGCAAGAAAGTTGGGCTTCAGTTTGATCGACTCGAGTTGAGTGAGTGCGGCCGCATCCGAAGACAACAAGTCACTACACACTGGGCTGTTTTGATATGGACACGCATCAATCGCGCGGAAAGGTCGTGCGAGAAGAAGTGCGGCGGTGGCAGAGTGAATTGAATTGCATTATTGAACACGCTCACTTGCGCGCCGTTCCCATGGCACGTGTACTCGCGGACCGATCGCGGCTCTGAGGGACGCTCGCCGCCGCTCGACCGCCGTGCACGCACTGAACTCGCGCCGCTCTCACGCTCGACTTTTGCCGCCTTCGGCGCCGCCGCCGACCGCGACCTTTAGAATTTACAAATTATCGGATAATACACGCTGTTTAAAAGTTATTTCAAGCATAATCGAGAATAAATTACATATAATATTCTCTCAAATCAAGTAAAGCCGCATTCGTAATACGCAACCTAAAAAGTTTGACAACTTTTCATATCGTAACTTTGAAACTATAATACTTAGTTATATTATAACTATGACTGCAGAGTTGATTTTATTTGTATGTTCAAATCGTTGTAGGCAGTTTCTGTTACAAACCTAATATTAAAAATAATGATGATACTATTGCCGCTGATAACCTTATGATAAAAAAATACAGTTATCATGAATAAATAAAGTATTAAAGAGCTATATAAATTATATCCAGCGCAAATAAGTAATGTTATATCTGTAGAGAAGTCTTCGACCAACCACAATGAAACTTATTCAATTTGTACTTGTAATTTGCTACCTAATAAGTTTGTGCGCATTTGGTTTTCCAAAAAAACAAACCCAACTGGTACAATTGTCAATTATTAACGTGCAGACGTGCTCAAGTGGTTATCGGTTAATTGGTGGTAAATGCCGCAAAGTTCAAAAAGCGAAATAACGAAGAAAAAACATCACGTGCAATGACGCAAAATTAAAATAAGTATATTTATATGTAAGTAAGGTTGCCTATGCGAAGGTTAATCTCTAACCTACAAGTTTGTTTATCAGCAAACTTCTTCGCGTTGTAAATAATTTAAAATGACTGATAATGAATTACCAACTACCAAAGTGACATATCAAGTAGATCCGGAGACTAACGAGCGTAGCGGCAATGTACGAGAAGTTGGCAGTCAGGCAATCTGGAGCTTATCTTCCTGTAAACCAGGTAATCTTTCAAAATTCCGTTTGCAACCCTATATAATATATGAGGCCTATAATATTATAATCTTATAAACAATTGTAGGCTTTGGCGTTGAGCAGTTACGTGATGAACGCACTGATACATACTGGCAGTCCGATGGACAGCTTCCACATTTAGTGAATATCCAATTCCAAAGGAAAACAACTGTTAGTGATATTTTCATTTACACCGATTATAAGCTTGATGAGAGTTACACTCCTTCTAGGATATCAATAAGAGTGGGCAAGCATTTTAATGACCTCCAGGAAATTGAAGTTGTAATGTTATCTGAACCTTCAGGTAGAATCATGATAAATATCAATAACAGTTCAAACCTCAACTTGCTTTACCATTTTAGGATGGGTTCATGTACCGATTAAAGATATTAGAGATAAACCCATCCGCATGTTTATGGTGCAAATCGCAGTTACGAGTAATCACCAAAATGGAAGGGACACTCATATGCGTCAGATAAAAATCCACAGCCCAACCGAATGCCAAAATATTGCTATCAACAATTTCAACACATTTTCCACAGTTGCATTGCAACAATTTACCACAATCCGGTAATATAATAAGTAAAATCTTTATTTAAAATACTAACTTTGTAAACAGATATAAGTTTTTGTATAAGATGAAAAATTTAAAACGTAAATATTATTTTGATTATTAATTGCAAAGTAGCTAATTTGTTATTGCCACTATTTATTGTTGACCGCGCCCGAAATGGATATCATCTTCTATGCGGAGCTGTTCAAAATCTTCCGGAAGATCGAAATCATCATCGCTACCGCTGCTATCATCATTAAAATTGAAAGGCGCGCCTGTAGTTGCTCCATTAGCAAGGCACCTCTGGATATATATATTCCAGTACATATCTAATTTGAGCAATAACGGATTGCCGACAACAATAACCAACGCCTTAGCGCGCGTTATCGCAACATTAAACCTTTTCGGGTTTTTCAAAAAACCAAGATGAAACTTCATGTCATGGCCCACATACTCTGGCCTAGAACGTACCGTCGATATGATCACGATCAACCTTTCCTGCCCTTGCAACTGTTCAACCGAACCGATCATCATCTTAGTTTGATCTATATTTAACTTTTTGCAATGTGCACGCAGCTTTTGTATTTGTTTTCTGTACGGAGAAATGACCGCAATGTCACTCTCCGTGACCTTACGTCCTTGCATCTTGGTCCCTAGCAAGCGCAACAAATACCCGGTAACCGCTTCAATTTCCTTCACATTGAAGAAACTAGGAGAGTTAGCTTCTTGTTGATCCGTACCAATGACGCTGTGGAAGATCATTGGGAATTTCTTATTGGGCAAGATATCATGTCCAATTGCAATGTTCGATACAAGATTTCCCTTGGGAATCAACTCGTTATCATAGAAGCATTCATTTGAAATTGCGATGATTTCAGGATGCGAGCGATAGTTGTTTAGCAATTTGGTCAAGACGCGGTTATCGTAGCCCGTAGTTTCATCGCGTTGATACGCCCGAATGGTGGTCATCAATCGTTCCAGCATTGATGTGCCAAAGCCATGTTGTTTCGCTTTAGTTGAATGGATAATAGGCCCCAACTGTTGCGGGTCCCCTGCTAAGATGACCTGACCTTTCACTTTGCTGTTTTGTACGAGGATACTAATGGGTATTAGCGTTTCCGATTCCGTTGCGTGTCCACTCTCGTCAATAAATACATACTGGAAATGTGTTGGTGACACACCAACGTTGTACAGCCGCCCAGCGGTTGCCAGCGTGGTTATAACTATTTTGTATGTTAGCAAAGATTCCAAAGGGGGGTGCACGACTTGACTATGTATGAGATTACAATACGGTTTGATTACCTCGGGCAGTGACATCAACGAGCAACTGTACGAAAGGTAACGCAACATTGCGTTCTTGGCCAACATGGACTTACCATGTTCGACTAAACGTGATGCAAGTAAATTAGCCGCATCGTTCGATGGAGTACACACCAGAATATTGACTTCCGGTTTAGTCTTGCGTACTTGTAAAATGGCTTCCACTACTGTCATAGTTTTCCCGGTTCCTGGGGGCCCGAAGATTAAATAAGGCATGTCGGTAACACATCCTTGTACGATTCTCTTCACTGCTTGTTGTTGATACATGTTGCCTTCAATTAGGCGATTGAACCAATTCAAGCTATAAGCAATAAATGCTCTATATTTCCCCTTTAAAAAGTTTAATTTATTACACTTACTTGATTGGTTCTGGAGTTTCAGTCACAGTTCTACTCGGGAAAAAATAGCCGGCAGCTTGGCTCACTAGACGTACGGCTTGATGTTCTAAACGTAAAGTAGTGCGACTGTATCCAAAAGACACCTCAAACTTTTTGTTTGGAACGTAAATCTTGTTAAACGAACTGTCGAAACCCAATAAGACAGCATCCAGCATTTTCTCGTGTACGATTCCTTCGTACTTTTTGTCCGCGCCTGGTTCCTTTATATAGACAGAGTCATTCACAATCAATGATGGTCGGTTTTCGGCAAGATCTGGCACACTCAGTGTGAACATATTGCCCCATTTCGAAACCAAGTCAGTGGTTGTTTTATCATAATTGCGGATATCAATCTGCATTTGGTGTTCTTCCAGATATAATAACAGAATCAATACCTCAGTGTAATTGAGTTTGGATATGCATTTTAGTGGATCATCAGTATTGAGCAAATGCAAAACTTCAATCAACAACTTGTGATGCTGTGGATCAAGCTTTTCTTTCTTAAACCCAGAATTGATCACTTGTATGTAATTCAATGGCAGTACAAATTGTTTCATATAATGCTTAGGCTTAAAATTAGTTTCAAACCTAAAAGGGCAATAAAATTATAACAATTTTCTGTTCAATGAGAGGTAATACACTTACGTTGGTTTAACCCCAGGAACAATTGATACATCCATGTCCGAAATTATTGGTTTCGGTCGAATATATGGGGCTGAAGGCTTCAAATGCTCATACTCTGGCTTATTTAATTCAAAAATAAACGTTTTCTTTGTGTATTTCATAGCCCCAGACACCATGTAAGAAATTCCTATCGGTGTCATGTAGCAGGCAAATCTTGGAAAATTCAGTTGCAATGCTACTCCTACACTCGATTTTGGACCAATAACTGTACCTTGTGGCACAGTATATTGCATATATTGCCTCAACCCTAATTGTATCACGAACATGTTCTCAACTATGCACGATTCTGTCTCTGAATGGTTCTTCAGAATTAAATTGATGGCAAACGTTTTTTCCGTACTGAATATAATTTCTTCAAATGTTGTACCAGAAATGTACTCAATCGTAAGAATATTGTCGCTGGTAGAAACATTTTTTAATGCTTTCTTAATAGATTTGTGTTTAGAAGCTATATGAACACTTAATTTGTTTAACGAACTAAATGTTTTAGAACATAAGTCACAGACAGGTCCAGATACAGTTTCAGGTCTAAATACATAACTCTGTGCCACCACATACTTGTTAGCGGTCTGTTTGATATAATTATCTGCAAATAAAATCCACAAATATGGTGCACACTCCATGTTTAACTAGTATATGTACCTCTATGTTCAACTATCAGTTCCAACTTTCCAGGCACAAAAGTATACTTGGTCTTATCTCTTCCGCATGGTTTGATAATATTCCGTGTTTTCATAAAAAACGCAAAAGAACTAGAATCAAACCCATATCTTTTCTTTAGAAGGTGATCCTTAAAAGATAATTTCAATTCCTCTCTGTATATTATATTTCCATGTTTGACTAATCCCAGATCATAAACCTGCCGGATGCAATTCAGAACTCGTTTCTCTAAGTATAAAAACATAATTTAGCAATTCTCAATTACTTTTGTATATGAAGTATTACCTTTGCTTTTAGTAAGTTGAATCTCCTCCATTGTGAGAGTAAATAATAGTATTTAACTCGGGATCTTCAACAAATTATTAGAATTCCTAAAAACACACCAAGCTTTGCTGCCTAGAAAAACTAAATGGATGAAAATTACAGCCAACCCTACTTAGAACAGCGTTACGTATATCAGTTTTAACATATGGGAAATACCCGAATATGTATTCAATGTAAAAAAAAACCAATACGAAAAAAATAAAAAAATGCAAAAATTGATTAAACATAACTTTTCTACTTTATTAATTTTAGTTAATTAACTTAAAGTGTTAATTAGTTAATGTTTAAGAACAATATATGAATTATAAAAGTTATGCAACCCAAAGTTCATCCAAGTTGTAAGGTTATAAGAATAGAAACAAAAATAAGTGTGCATTTCTGTTTATTTTAAAGATGCCTCTACTACGAGTAATTTCTTTGATGCGACAAGAAAGAGTTATCGAAACAATGGCTCGATCGTTATCAGTAAGACCTCCTAACACTCTTGATACAACAAACCCTCAAAAACCTGTAAAACCCAAAACCACCCCAATACCCCGTATAACTTTGGTTACCGGCGAACAAGTTTCAGTCTCCACCTTAGAAGACGCACACAAATTAGCAAAACGACGGGATTTGAAACTAGTGAAAATACTTGATTTGGATACAAAGACACAACGCCCCATTTATAAATTGATGACTGCTACCGAATATAATTCTGAAGATTTGAAGCAAAGGGAGACACGGAAAAAGGAGAGACAGAACTCACTCAAGGGCGAGAAGGTGCTTTTGATCAACAGCAAAATATCGAGTCATGACCTAACCACCCATCTTAATAAAGTTTCCAAATGGATAGCAAAACATTATGAAGTTAGAGTTGTGATCAGTGGTGACCCAAGTAACATGGAGAAAGCTGTATGCACTGCTAAATTTTTGATTAAAACTTCAATTAAAGCATAGCATTTTCTATTGTAGGAGGAAGTCTATAATTCATTTGAAAGTCATTTAAAGCAAGACAGTCCTTCCAGAATTTTACAAAAAAGGCAGAAGGGGAATGAAATCAAATTTCAAATTATGCCTGTTATCAAGAAACAAACTGAAAGTGATACACAAAAGTCATGACTAGTTGTCATTGTTGTTGGGTTTCTTATTGTTAAATATAAGTTATGGATAGACTATGTAAATGTGAAATAACTTTATCTCCATATTTTAATCTTAAAAAAGTGAAATAAATTAATTGCTTATTAACAATAAGTTGGAAGATTAATAAAATACTTATTGATTATTGAAAATTGCTCATATAATCATATTTACAATGAATGATAGAGAAATGTCGTTTTTTACAATGAATCATACATAAATGTTGTTTCGTGTACCATCTACATTAAACCTTCATGATTTGAGAATGGAAATGATACAAACGTAACTTATACGTAAACATCTTGCACATTAATGCATTTTCAACGATGATCTATATACAATCTTGCAGCCAATTAATTTCATAAATGAAAACAACCGGCAACCGGAACGCAAGTATGTATGTGAAACAAAATTAAAACGTATTATACGACGTATAAATTGCATGCAATAAACCTAATACAAAAATAATACCAAAAATACAATGAAATGCTTGGAGCGGCCGTGCTGCTGTTGACGTTATTTTTTAAATTTAGCCTAGTAATTCTAAAAATCTCCTTGAGAAGTTAGTTTTTCCAATTGCCCTTCTATTACCCGACGAAGTTGTATGTACATTTGTATTAGCATGTGTGTTCCGTTCGCCACCTCCATTGTTCAACGTAAGCAACTCAAGTCTTGCTAGTGGACGGTATATCAATGGTATGTGTCTCATTGCCAAAGATCAAGCGCAGTCGCTTTAGAGGTGGCGGTGCGTCGAGCAGCGGCTGCACGCCGAGCCGTCGCTCGTCCTTGAGTCGGCGCTCGCGCTTGCGATCCTTCGATTTATGCCTCTTCTTGCGATGCGAGTACGGAGTGCTGTAGTTATCCACGCCCTCGACCCGTAGCACCTCGTACTCCGGCTCAAAGTTATCCTCGCTCATGCTATTTCCCGACTCGATGACCTCGTCCAGCATGGGGCTGCGTTTCATGCGCAGGGTGAGCTTAACACGACCCCCCTTCTCCGGCGTCTTTGGTGCGGAGGACGTGGATGCGGGTGCGATGTGGTGTGTACGGGTAGTGCTCGTCGCTTCAGCTGTGCTCTCAGGCGTTGGCGTTGAAGTTGGCGGTGAACTAATGCGCGCTTTCGCAATGGCAGTATGTAGAATCGATTGTTCAGCCTTGGTTCTCATTTCAGTGCCGTCCTGAGCATGGGAGCTCTCAATAAGCGGCTCCTTTGCGTCCGCCAGCGAGTCTTCAGATTTTATCACAATTTCACTAGACTTACTACTAAAGTATTTATCAGCATTGTTATTGGCGTTGTGCCTTGACACCGCCGAGGGAAAACAAGTCGCGCTGTTCACGTGCCCGTGTTTCTCCTCGTCATTGAATTCATACACGTCTGTATTACCGCTGCCCTCGACATCGAATTTGCTATCCGATTTTGTCCCAGAAGAGCGCAAGGAACTCCTCGTCGCGCGTCGCTGTGCAGCACAATCCCTCTCAGCCTTCTGTTTACTAAACTCACTCCCAAACGTAATGCTATGCTCTGAAACACAAAACACTATGCAATAAAGTAAAAACCCCACAAAACTGTCCCTTCCTTACCCAGTGATGATATGCCTTTGCCGCTTTCATGCGAATCATTGAACTTCTTATTCGGCTCCGTCGCATCGCTCACTGGATCTGTATCACTAAACGTTGCACTAGTACTACTTGCGTTGCTTTGCAAATCGTCCAAAAGATTCACGCGCGACATTTGCAGCTTTTCTTGATAGGCGAGACGCGCGTTGCGTTTCTGTAATCGAGACGCGCGCGTGTTTACACTGCTCTTGTTGATATTATTGTTATTGTTATTATGATTACTACAATTATTTGGAATACCGTTTGAAAGTTTCTTTTCGCTGCCCGTTTCCGACTCGCTCGTACTGCGACTGTCGTTCCGCGCGCGCCTTTGAAATTCACCCACGTCAGAGAAGTTACACCCCTGAGCAATCAGCATCTCAGCGTCGTACTTCGTCAGCCCCTTCTGTCTCAGCTCCTTTATGCTTAACGGCGCTACGATATTAACCTTGCTATTGGAATTATTCTCGACCAGGTTTTCACGACCAGCTTCAGGTTCGTCAGCGCGTTCTTTGTTATTGCCACTTGCCACGTGCCCATTGCATGCAGATTCGGGCGGCAGTTTCGGCGCGGACTTCTGCTTCGTGCGATTAATACGATTCTCTGTCTCGCGTAACCGATACCCATTGTTCTCCTCAGCCTGCTCGTTCTTGCTCTTCGCGAACGCGCCCGTGCCACGCCGCTCGCAAGTTTCACACTCGCAGTAGCTGTTTTTGTCCCCGAAGAAGTCTTCCCCATAGAAACAAGTAATCTCCTCACCCACCTCTATATCCCGAAGAACTTTTACACAGGCGGTGTCTCGACCTGTCGCCACAAACTTGCAGTTCGCGCGACAGTCGTGATTAATATACGCCGCTGGACCCAGCCATAACTGCGCACAGTTCTTCCGACAACTGTACATCACCGAGAAATCGTTTTTCCCTGGATGTAACAACATGCGCTCTTCGTCCTCCGTCAGCTCGGCGATGCACCCAACAAGGCATTCGATCTTGTCGTGCTTGTGCCATTTCTTCGTCGCAGATATCTTTGCGCCCTTCTGTCCCTCCAATGTGTAACGAAAGCAAGGCTCTATCACAAAGCCAGAATCTTTATCAAAGACCCTAAGATAACGATAAATCTAAAAGCGGACAGTTTAAGACATAAAATTTGTGGAGATAATCAAGAATTAATACATGTTCTTCAAGCCTCTTCTGCACCATTTTCGACTTGGCCCGAGGCATCCATTCACCCTTGGAGATTCGTGCGTATGCTTGTTCATAATTCTGCGTTTTGATGAATTCCGCAACGATAGATTTCAGCTCGTTGTTGTTGATCCGCAAGGATTGTTTGCGAATATTCATTTTGTGTGTGGCGAACCCCAAATGGGGATCCAGCACCAGTGACGTAGCCAAATCATCATTTTCAGACAGCTCCCGTGGGTTCATGCCAGCGGGTTGCATTTTAGTCATTAGGGGCCGCGACTGCACATCAACAACCATTCTGATCACTGCAAAAACAAATACACAGCAGCTGATGAACAAGTGCAATCGCAGTCGGCTCACCTCCAATTAATATATTTCTAATCTAATCAGAGATCAAAACCCAATATGAAATAATATTTAAACAATTATGCAAATGAACATACCGAATAAGAGCACTGATTAGACATAGAGTAGCGCCCATAAAAGGATTGCAATTGTTTAGGGGATAATTACCACTGTTAAGCAAACGGTTTTCGAGAATTTCTGCATTGTTGATCAAGTCTCCACAGCCCAGCAAATCAACGAGTGCGAGGTAGAAACTGACGCTTAAAATCAATCATGGCAGGCAGGAAGGCACTGAACGGCACCCCAATTAAGTTAAATTAGAGATGTACACACAACGCCTACTAGGAAAGTCACACTCGCAGCAGTTAGCAAATGCATTGATTATTTAGTTTTGTTAGTCAGTAATACGAATGTCGTTCGCAATTAATGCGAAAACGGGATCGTTTTCGATGCTTTTTGACAGTTGAGTTTGCCGTTTATACATTCCACAAGCGACTATGTGTTAGTCTTTGCCACAAGTGTACAAGCCCGCACGTTTATAACAAAATATCGGTAGTGGCGCCGCCCAGTGAGTTGTGTTTTCAATTGATTTTTAAACTGTTGTTAAGGTCGAACCTTGGCATAATAGTTAAGTTTTTTTTCTTATTACTGCTCATCTAAAAGGAGCATTAACCCAAGTTTCTTATTACAATTAATTTCAATTTCAAGTAATTAATACATAATTAAATTAAAGTCAAGTGTCTTCACATGAATCACTATCTGAATAATCACCAACTAATGATAATCCACCCTTGGTAGGTATATTTTCAATTTCTTTACTTGTTTCTGACTCTTCTTTCTTTTTCTCTTCTGATTTACTTTTGATTTTCACCAAGCCACATAGTTTTTTTTGTTTCTGTACTCCTCCTGTACTTTTCAACCAACTCTCTGTTGGTTTTTTGCTCAATAATGACGTAGAAGAAGATGAGGGTGCGTCCAATTTAATTTTCTTTGTTTCAATCTGTTCCTCCTTATTCTCTGATGCTTGCGCATTAGTATCATCCTCTTCAATGATTTCTTCTTCTAATACGAGTTTGTGCTTTCCAGACTTAAACTTAACGCTTTTGATATAATCTTCGTCCATTTTTTGCATATATTCTTCTCGTTCCCTCTCGGATAATTTTGTATCATACGCCATCAACATTGTATCGTAATCAACGGCTTGCTGTCTTTTATTCAAATCCTTGAGCTCCTCCAACGACTCAAGAAGTTCAATTTCATTCTTGGACTGTTTAGTTCTGTTTTCCAACAGTTTCATGGGATTGCTTGCTTCCTCCTCTTTTAACTCTTCTTCTTCGCGCTGTGCTAATTCTTCGGCGAGTTTCAAAGCCATGAAATTTCTCGTCGCACCGGCTTCGATTTCATAGTCAGTGTTTCTTGGGTCTGTCTTGAAAGATATTTCTTGGAGGCACCTTGTACACTAAGAAATCAAAAATAAGTTAATTATTAAGCAAAATACAAGTTGAACAACGTCCTTACTTTTATATAAAATCTGTAGATTCGAATGCCTAAGTAATCTTGATTTTCAACATCTTCCTTTCTGGCATTGAACTTTTTACCCTTATAAATGTATTCTCCACAAGTGGCACATCGCATGTTGAAGGGGGCCATCAGACGTACAGTGTATTGTCTGTTTTTTGGCAATTTCATGCGCGGAATTTTTGCAGGATCAAAATCCGGGGGGTAATATTTCTACAAAAGTAAAACATGTGAATATCTATAGGGAATACTTTAAAATAACGATTTACTTACGTTTAATACTTTTCTTTCTGACATTTTTCGCTTGCTTTGTGTGGAAACTCTTAAGAAAGATCACCTTTTTTTTCAACTACCACTTGTTATTTATTTACTAACCTTAAAATAAATCAGCTGGGAACGTTGTTTCCACACTAACAGCGCTAGGTGGCGGTAGGTGTGTTACGTCTATGTACGTAGACGTTTTCTTCGGATACGTTCGTATTGATTTAAGTAGTTTCGGGTTTGTTCGAAAACATCTGAGCAACTTATGAATGAATTTGTAAAACTCCATATTCAGATGAAATTATGAATGCGCGACTGAGCACGAGTACATAATAGGAGAACGGGGGAGTGAATTTATTCGAGACGCTTTGAAAGCGACATTGGCAGATAAACCTATGACCAAATTCGATGACGATACGCGTAGGTCATGTTGAAATAGTTCAGCCACGGCGTGGAAATCGAAAATGATTCGTTCATTGCTCTTCGGCGAGAATACTCAAGGTCATTAAATGGATTTAAATGTGCTCACATGTTGGGAGCCACAGCCATAAATGAAACCCAATCCGCTCGTTCACAGGCTCGCAATTGGAATTAAAAATACCTATTACACATATGAATTTGTCTCGATAAGCAGTTTCGAATATTAAACAACAATGTCAGCGAACTGGCACATTCTTTATTTATTTGCGCGTCTGCGGAATGCAGTCGCGTCTTGTCTTGTCTTGGGTTACGACACATGCAGTGAGTAATCAAGAGAAGGATAACGATAAGCCTATAGCTAGCTGGGCCTGTAAAGGAAGAGGCCGTTTGAATAATCTGGAAAAAATTCCATGCGAGCGCCATTTTTAAAAATTTCGCACGTTTCCTGTTTGGCTACGCACTTTTACGACGGCGCATCCACGTATGTATGTACGTACGTGTTTCCAATGTAAAACAAACCTGCTGGCGTTGTTTAATGTTCTTGCCAGCCGCCCGGCAATGAAGAAATCGCGTTTGTGTGGTATGTTGAAACGTCTGAAATGTTGAAAGATTGTCTGTCACGTAACCTTCAATTGGCCATTACATTCGCAGAAAGTTCGCCGTCTATGCAAATGTCCCATGAGCGCAACGCAACATGGAGGCTCTTGTGTAAGTCTGGCCATTCATTGTCAGTTCATGGTTTCCACTCAGTACGAAGGACAAAAACTCACCGAGAGTACATGTGTGATACTTGTTTTTGCCACTTTATGTTATCCATCCCTCCGAATGCCGTTTAATCCTAGCAGGAGGCCGCTACTCCCTCGCCTTTGCCTTTGTCGAGGAGACGAGGAGATCGCAATGAATTTTGTATCAATCAACTGAAATTTCTTTCTTTCAGATTCATATTCATATGGTAATCATTTCGGGTGGCTTCTACGAAGTCACAAATGAAGAAAAAGACGATTTCGGATGCTTAAACCTGCTGATTAATTATGGGTATTCATATGTTTACTATATTAATAAATCTAATAGATTAAGTGGCTTAAGACCAAAGAGTTGTCATTGACTTCTTTAAAATCCTAGGCTTTTACATTTACATTTTACATTTTTTGTTACTTATATAATGATGTTAATTTAACCTGTCATTTTAGGTACTTACCTAAACTTTCACATTGTTAGTGAGAGTTACTGTTGTACTTTGTACAATAAGGGGACGTCTGTGCCCTTTCTTCATTAAAATTGAGATAAGACACACATTAAGATACTGATTGTTGAAAAGCGCAGTCTTATCAGTATTCTCCCAAGAGCATATCCAAGTCCTATTGCCCTTGTGCCCGAAAGGCGATCACTGATTGATTGATCGTCTAATTACGGTTGAGATTAATTACGAAGGCGAGACCGGCCCGCGGAGGACCATGCTGTTGACCTTAGACAATTTCGCGCAGTCTTGTTGGGATGCCGGAGCGCGAGCGTCTTGGGCGCAGGTTGCGGCGCGGCGCGAAGCATTTATGGGGCATTAGGCCTGTCTGCGGCCGATGTCTGCGTGCGGCTGGCTGGCAGTGTGGTCGTAATTGCATTGGATTTTGCAAGAAGCATCATGCATGCACGCAGCGAGTCAAAGAACGGCCGCGGCGCGTATGCACATCGCGCGCCGCGCCGCCCGACGAAAAGTGAAACGAACAATGGCAGCGGCACCGCGGGTCAATTCCCTCAGCCACCCTCTCTCGCGGCCGGCGCGGCGCGGCGCGCATTCCTTACAAGTCGCCGTCCTTGTTCGCTCGCGCTCGTGGGAAACCACCATCCGCAGCACCAGCCAGCATGGGCATCGCTTCTTTCGCATCTTATTACTTACTCTCGCTCTGCCTCAGCTTCAGCCTGTCTGCCTGCCTGCCTGCTTGGTTGGCTTTTACTTTTGCGGATCTTGATTAAACTCTTCTTTCTGCTGCTCGCAACGTGACGACATTCATCAAGATGAGGGACGAGGACACTTCAAGCGGCCTGAGGAATGTGCAAGTTTGAAAACATTTCAAAATATCTTGTTTTAACGATTTTATTACATTTGAACTTTGGACACCGTTTCCACCAACTCTCACATGTCCAATCAGACATTGTTATACATCTTCTGAATCTTGATTAAATGAGGTTTAATTTAGTGAAAACCGGATACATTTATCATTTACGGTTTGGACGATATACGGTCTTAAAGTTGACTCAAACTTTTAAGTGAGCATAGTTATAAAACTTTTTGAAAACTTTTTAAAGTTACTTTTAAAGCAATTTGCAATACTTTTCTAAGAAGGTTTATATATTTACTTATTCCTAGTTAAATCTACTTTTAATTAGGACAAAGTACATTTTAGACAGATTAGTGTCAAAGATAGTAATCATTAGTCATTCAGTGATCAGCTGACTGGTGTACTGTTTCAAGTTTTTGAATTGATTTATGTAAAGTGTTTCCTTCCTCATTTCCCTTTTCCTGTTTTGCGAGCATTGTGCACTTGACTGACCGACGAGTTTTCAGCCAAACCAATTCTAGAATTTCATTCCTTCATTCCATACTCACTTAAGTTATTCCTCGTCCGCATATGCATGCTGCATGCACATGTACGTAGATTTATTGCGAAGCTGACTTGGTTCTGCTCTGTTCTGTTCTGTTCTCTTCTCAGCTCGTTCTTGTTCTCATTCTCGTTCTCGAGTTCTCAAGCAGCGAAGCGCATCCCATCGATGCGTTCGCTGTTTATGCAGGCATGCAACGGCTGGAATCGCGGGCGGCGGCATCTCGCTTGCTCAATGGACCTGGCCTGGTCTGGCCTGGTCTGGCCGAGAGGAAGGCAGCCCAACGACTTCCAGGAATACCCGACGTGTTTGT
>NBZA01001904.1:3414-21211 GCA_003054995.1 Aleochara bilineata
GTTTACGCTTTTATTAGAACCTCCAGGACTTTTACTGGTGTTTCCATACAGAAACTTATAGTTCTTTGTTAGTTGGTTGGGAGGACGCAGCTGAGCGTT
Source organism: Aleochara bilineata (assembly GCA_003054995.1). Taxonomy (NCBI): domain Eukaryota; kingdom Metazoa; phylum Arthropoda; class Insecta; order Coleoptera; family Staphylinidae; genus Aleochara; species Aleochara bilineata. The sequence continues at coordinate 3,514 of NBZA01001904.1, forward strand.
CTTTATTTCATTCAAGCGAATTCGTTTAGCATGCGCTTCGGTATCGCGTTCCAACTTGTCATGCATTTCTGCTTTTGTTCTACCATTTATGTATCCCTTACAAAAATGCACACAAAATTACCAAAAAGTAAACGATTTCTAAGATCTAGAACTTCTAATAGGTTAAGCTACTCATCTGAAGAGTAGCTTACCAATGAGTAAAAGAACTCTCGGCCGATGTCTTGAGGTGCACGCCATGGCCACCCCCCTGGTCCTTTCTTACCCCAAGGTGGACTCATGAGTCACTTGGGTATTTAATACAATACGTGCTTCAGTATAAACAAAATAACAAAAAATATAAGCAATAAAAACTTACAAGTTCACGATCTTTGATCACATTGTTGATGCTTTCAAGTTGCTTTTGTTTAAACTTTTCAGCCACTAGTTTATCTGCAAATCCAAGAAAAAAATTGATTGTGGTGTATTAACATTAAAAAAGAAAGTGTGCAAAATTTAATTTTGTTATTTATATTCAAGCAGACGCTCTTCAACTAAAATGCAAATTACAAACTACAACAAAATGCTGGAAGCAAGTGCCAATTGTCTAAGATTTGTATGCTTAACAACGAGAAATTTGCTTCAATGGTCAATGTCAACGTCGTAGCCACTTTCTCTCTATTGGCAAATAGTTAACTAACTGTGTTTACATTCATGAGCAATCATTAATTAACTTTATCAACTTAGTGTGACTTTGAGACTTACCTAACTCACGTTTGTACTGTGCTTGTTCTTCTTTAGACATACGATAGCGGAGAGTATTATCGACGCATTTGCGAAGATCTTTGCCCCATTGAAAGCGTAAAAGTGGATCTTCTTTGGTGCGAATCACGCGGTTACCAAGGGCATTAACGTTAGGTGCACCGCCGCCGGGTCTACCCATGCCCAAAACGCTTCTCTTTGCCTAGTTTCAATCACAATCAGTCAAGTAATTGCATGTCAATTAAATCATAAATTCCTCACTTTTTCGTAGTCTTTGTGTGGAAACAAACCTTCCAAGCGCAAATTGCGCAAACCGCGCGGCTTAATCTCGTTGTCTTTGCCCCACGGCCAATACTTCTCAAGCATCTCGCGCGCCTACAAGCGCAACGATTACATCGTAAAGTAGTAAAAAGTAAGCAAACACACCCATAACTAATATTGTTTAATTAATCCAACGCTAAATGAGGAGAAATTATCTGCATTTCTAGGTTTGTGTAGGTACCTTGTTTTGTTCTTGGATTTTTGCTAGCCGTGCGCGCTCACGATCTTTCTGCCATACCAAACTATCTTTAAGTCGCACATCGTACTTGGGTGTGGTAAAAAATTCATTCTGAGTTGGTTCGCTTTGGCTCAACATCATTTTACGGATGTGCAAAGGAAGCAACTGCTCGGGTGAACCTTCGGTGGAAGACTGAACTGATCAATGTTGCACGGCAGTAAACGGTTTGTTTGTCATAGTTAAAGCCTGGCTGACTTTAATGTCTGCTGAATTATTATGCAAAAATGAATGATAGTCGGGCAATAATCTATAATTGAGGTTTGCTTTGTGTAAGTCGCCGACCGGCACCGCAAACTTCGTCTGAAAGATTGAAACACCGGGCAGGGCAAACTGCAATAAGTCAGCTACTGGTTGTTGGGCCGCTTTCCATGGATACAATGACATAACAACGAAAAGTAAATGAACTCGGCGTTTTATTTCGTCCTTTAAAGTACGAAATCCTGTTTGCACGAAATGCAAAATTGATTGTCAAAAAACAAATTACTATGCATTCTCGTTCATTGCATGACTTGTAATACATTACTTTAAATAAAATTATATTCAGCTATATATTTATTTTTTGTAGATTTAAGTATCTATAAAGAGAAATTTTACATTTTTCAAATACATCGAGAAAAATAACATATATAGACTTATTAATAACAATATTGTATTGTTTATATACTATGTTTCATGTGTATTTCATTTAGACAGCTTATTATTATTTAAACAATTAACTTGAGCTTAATCTGCTTCTTGCATTGTTCATAGATTATTAATATCTTTGACGATAAAAACTGGGCAGGTATTGCTAACCTTTAGTATCATTCCTCTGATAAGGACACTTCCAATATGTCACGCAAACATATTTCAATAGATAACATGCTACTTTCAGCGATTTACATGAACAAAGCAAATTCTATATGTTTATTATATAATATTAGTATAACCTCATGCCGCCGTCGTTATTTTTGCCATTGCTATCGTTTGACCAATTCGCAATTATGTACTCGCTAAACAGAAATATTAAGTTACATATTCACATTATTAAAGCATCGCTTAAAGAATATCTACCTATAGGCATAAAATTGTGCACGAAAATGTACAATTACAATGTAGATTGCTGCATGATAATAAATACCAACCCGTTAATAAAATTAATCAATGTGTGCATATTAATTATTATAGAAACTTAATTCAGTAATTAATTAATACACATTAAAACATTATACACATTAACAAACTTTTCAAATAGTTCAGCAACTATTTTTCGTTTGTATTGCGACGTGCGTTTGTATACTTTATGATACTTTACAAGGGTTTTAGATATATCTCCACAATTTATATTTTATAGAAGAAAAAGAGAAACAAACAAAGTGAATTGTTCATAAATACGCTTACATGTTTAAAACCTGCTCAAAAATTATGGGATTACTGATGCGGAGTATGTATAACGTTATCTCTAGAGTGACTAAAATTGTGCGCTTTGTCGCGTCTGCCACTGCAATTCTTCAAAATTAAAAATCCTCCCAGAATATAACAAGCTCCAGTACTATTTCATACGATTTAGAACAAAATCAGCCGCAACGACCAATCCTTTCTGATATGGACTCTCCGCCAGCAGATTGGCCAAGCGAGCAGCTTCCTGGCAATGCTGCTTCGCTAAGAATTGGGTTTGTTCCAAACCACGCGACTTGTGCACCAGTTCAAAAGCTTTCTCAACATCCCCAGGTTCTTGGAAGCGTCGCATTATCATCGGATTAAGTTCGGGATACTAAAAACAGTCCTGTTATTCAAGAATAGAAAACAATATAAGAGAAATATACTTTTTCGCACGCAAAGAGAACTGGAGCAGTCGCCAGGCCCAATTTTAAATCGGCTGCTGTTGGCTTGCCCATCGCCGCTGAAGATGAAACAAAGTCTAAAAGATCGTCTACAAGTTGAAATCCGAGTCCCAGATTTCTGCCGTACTGATACGCGACTTCTGATAGTTCTTCGTCAGCACCAGCTAACATTGTCACCTAAAATGGCACGCAGTTTAGATAGAAATCATTACATACACGTATGTAGATCATGGCTTACCGATTTCACTGAGTTGGCTATTAGTGATGCAGTTTTCCTGTACGTTTTGGTGAGGTAGTGAGCAAATCGTTCGTTTTCGGTCTCCTTGGAACCCAGCTGCATAAATTCACCTTGGACTAGGTCGGTAATTACCTATGAAACAAACAAAAATGCCAATTTGTATTCCCATTCAGATTATGATTACACAAGATAGAAAACTTTAAACTTCTTGCTTAATGCATTCAAAGATGAACGAGCGATAAGAATGTGCAGGTCACACTTTTTGAATAATAGTGATGAATGCAGTTAAATGGTCAATTGTTGTAAGCTTGCCAACTTCTTATCGTCATTTGGAATGCAATTTCGCACAGCAATGCAGCAAGAGTCATTATCCCATCCCGTTTATATAAGAATCTGAATAGAAGATGTTTCATCGACAGAATGGAAAGGAATCATGTACATTTAATTAGTATGCACTGTACGTGTACGTGCAGGTAGCTTGTAATATTTATTTGCGCGCAGAGCGCTTTTTTTATGCACTGCACAATGCAATTTAAATTGCAATTGCAGTTTCGGTGCTTACCTGGCTAAGTACTAGAGTTACATCATCATTTCTTAATTTGGCTATCATCATTGAAGCAACAGCTAATATAAAATCGCCTGCCATCGTGACCTATAAACAAATAGAAAACAATTTCAGACTACAGAAATTCATACATTTATGCATTGAGGAAACCCGAATAAAAGGTCATACAAATATGTATGCTGGTTATCTCGTAATCTTCAAAATTATAGAACCCGAACTCGCCGAAGAAAGTTGCTCACGACAATCAAAGATGCGCGCGGTGCAAGGTTCGCATCAGAAAGCAATAAAGATCTTCATCTTCATCGGCTCCTGCGGCTAGCGAACGATATAATCAAACACCAGCCGGACAAAAAAACAACAAAGTAACTTTCTTTTTTACACGCAGCCAGACACACGACTGGTTTATTGGCTTCTCATCGTGCGTCCAGCCACAACCACAGCTTAGCTAAAAACAATCGTGCTTCGCAAAGAAGAAAAAGATGNNNAACAGTAGAAATGTAATTAAATTAACACCTGTTATGCGCGGTGATAGTCGCAATAAGAGAAGCAAATTCAGAAATACGCAGACTCGCTCACAACTGAGTGAAAGTGATTTCAACGATCGATCAAGAATAAGAACATATGTATGTACTCACTCTCTAAAGAATCGTCTTCGCATTTTTCTGTTCTTTCATTACAGTAGCAAGTCAATCAAAATAAATCAAAGTAAAAGTTAGTTATAACAATTAATAATGCAATTAGAGTACATACTTAACTAACAATTAAAGAGTATTAATTACAATTTTACACTTTCTTTCACTCAACATTAAGCCAATAGAAAATAAATTGTTACCACGATTTCTTCTATTTTACGACTGCATTTACAAGTGTTACAAGCCGAATGCATCAACAAATTACAAGAAGACGCAAATGCAATGCACGCTCGATGGGTTTTTTCGAGCAAGCGCGGCAGACAAGTAACTAGGCAGATAAAGAATTACATAATAGGACAAGACGGCGCGGCGCGAAGTCGTGAGACAGCAACAACGCAGCAATTTGATTCTTGATCTATTGCTGCCTTTCCTCTGAGGCTAGTGCTGTGTTCTTTCCCAGTCTATAGTAGACGCGAGCATCTATTATGCATTACATCGCAGGTCCTGCTCCTTACATCCATTCGCCCGATGTGTTTTATCGGGCGAAGAGTCAGTCAGGTATGCGCAGTAAAATGCTGTAAAACCGGCAAGAGGAGAAAGTGTTTACAAACTCAGCCCAAGCTCAGTCAGACGCTCGCTGGATGGATGCTGTACGCTCAATTCAATTCATTTCATTGCAATGCAAGTACTCACTCGACAAGTGTTTACTTAATAGCAAATATTTCATTTTATTGCGCGATATCAATTTATGATACCTGGCAAATAGGCACTGATGGCATTGACAATCAACTCTCGGTACTTGCACACCTAGACTGAGACTTTCTTTGAGCACCTTAAGAATCTGTTATTCATGTCCGGGTTAACTGAGCTTGAACAGAAAGTCAAGTTCAACGCTAAGAAACACAGACAGACATGCCTACAACATCAACGTCAACGTAAACACGAATACGAATATAAATGTGAAGAGCATTTGCAAATAACAATAATTATGAATACAAATGTGCGGTTCATGGCTTAAGACATGCACGCCAACTTAAAACTTAGACTAATTGTAAGCCAAAACATTGCTATAATCGCGGTTGTCGCTTCTAATAACTAACGCAGCGCGAAGCGCAAACAAGCGGTGGTGATCAATAATTCATTGATTGCGTTTCTGTGCGAACGCTGGCTACCAATAAGCTTTCTATCAATTCTTCGCGCGCCTGCACGAATAACTTTGAAATAGTATGCGCTCGCAACACATAACAAATTAGAGTGTAATCGGCGGATTGCATTCTGCCCTTAAATGCACACTTTCAGTGTCTCCTCCTTCTGGTGTTGAAAGTTTCCCAACAACATAACTTTCTTTCGCACGCATAACAGTCATGGTATTGCGTGTCTTCCACTCTTTACCTTTTTGTGATTCCACATCACATTCACACTGGGTTTGCCTCGTCGGAAATCCGACTGATCGATGACGTCGTCGTGTACCAGTGATGCAGTGTGGATCATTTCCGAAATCATAGCCACTTCCCTTTGCGACGTAAGGAGGCCACTACAACAACACAAAATACATTAAAACATCATGTAATTTCTCCAAGAACAAATCAAGAATAAAAAGCACCGGGAAAAGTAAAATCCTATAATTATAGTAGAAATTTGAATATTTGAAAGGTGTTTAACCACGCACAAAATTCAAATTATATAAACAAATCATGTTGTAATACCAAATTGTACTTTAATTAATGAAATTAATTAATATAAGAATGGACCGCCAATAAAGTACATATTTGACAATAAAAAATTCCATTAGCATTGAAGGTAACAAGCTGGTAACAAAATTTAATTAAAACACGTCATCAAGAAGCTACGGTCAGCATTAGAATATCGACGTATACGTAAACTGAGAAGAAAGAGATTGTGCAACTTCATCTGCCTTGCATGCTAAGCCCGAGGATGAAGAAAATTGTTGTGTCAACTAAATTGATTTCGCCTAGAAATACATTCATGGACCACACCGTCCACGCACTCTCCGAGGACCACATAGCGTTTCAGTCACGAAAGCCGGTGTATAATTTTCGTTCTACGATATCATCAAGGATACGAAGTGAAATAATACAAGACACTCGACATGCTTTATGGTCGAGGCGGCAGAAGGTATCTAAAGTGAAGCATTCTTAGCTTGGGAAGGCGGAGGGTAACGGGTTCAATGACGAAACAGCAATTATCTATCTCCGAAAAGAAGCAACGAGCGAATGAACTGTAGCCGAAAAGGCGCGTCTCCTTAGACGTGCTTCTTATCCTAATGTTCGTTAGTTCATATTAAACTGCAAAGCGCATTCCATTCGAGAGCAGGATGCTTGAATTGCTTGCTTGCAACATAGAAAACTACTTATAAATTTGAGAATAACTTCGTCAAATTAATACTTATTAGCAGCAAATTATGCGAGACGTATTTTTCCAAATAATTTCACGACTAAGTAAGCACTTAATCAACTAACTAACTAACTAACTAGTTACCTTAATAACAGCTGATTAAGTTCGTTAGACAATTGAGAAAATTACGAATAAAATTAATTCTAATTGCAAATCATCTATCATTTACCTTTTGTCTTTGTACATGTGATAATTGACTGCTCTGGCGACGAGTAAGGCAACCATTGGTCTGATAGCTTTACCTTGTCCATCGAAATAATACGTCGCTATTTCGTGTAGCTCCTCTTGGTACGTATTTCGGCGTAATGCCTAAAACATAACATGAATGGACAATTTTATAAAATTGTTAATAATTACATTTACGTGCACATTAGTTTATTAAATCTACAATTAACATAACCGCCTGCAGAGTGAGCTTATTAACTCTTGCGAAACCAGCAGCGATCACACCTAAGCATTAAATAAATCAATGTCAAACGAGTTGATCTTTGCAGCATTTAGCATTCAACATTCAAGTAAAATGCGCTGCAGGTTGACCGAGATTCTCCTGCGAGGCAAGTGCGTATGTCACAACATATTCTAATTGTATGCAGTGTACATATGTACATGCGTGGATCGATAGATCGATCGACCGATCAATCGCTGGATGCCGAGTCAACGAACGCGCGCTATTTAGCGATATTAGACAGTTGGTTGGCCGAAACAGTGTCAAGATATCTGGCACACACACGCACGGGCATACACTTGGCCATCGGGCCCCTAAAGAACCACCTGCGCTGAAGCAATCGATGCAGATGAAGAAATCAAATCGTGATTCAAGTGCGCGAAAACCGCACAAGCAGTCGCAAGCGTATGCGAGCTGCCTTGAAACTGAAAATTCCTCTCAATCACTCGATCAATCTAGGTAATTGCTCTCAATAACCGCGCTCTTAAAGTTATTGGGGCATTAATTAAGTGAACAACTTCACAAATTATTTTAATTACTGTCAACAACGAACGCCAATCAATTACCTGTCTAATATAGTTATGTACATCTTTGAGGTCATCCTCCAGCAGGTGATAAGGATCTACTTGGTACTCTGGCAACTGACCAGGCTGTTGTGTCCGCATCGTCGCCAAACTGCGTCTTCGCGGTGTTGTGAGGACCTCTGGACGGTTACATGGATGATTGAGAGCCCCTATGACCATTGATGCACTGCGAAAACTCTGCAAGAACAAACAAACAGTTGAAACCAGTGAACAGTCTCAGCTTGGCATTTAAATGATGATTTTTACAAGAATGTGTGGTCTTGGCAGTATCTGCGCCGCAATTTATTTACTAGACAATCATGCAATCACCATACTTGCGAAACTTTTGACCATCGACTTCTTCAGGGTTAATTCATCGAAGACATTCACTTAGTTAGATATCACATTATTGTGTATTCTACTAAAAGGTCCTGACTTCTTGCGTGAATATAATTTATGCACAAAATGCGTATGCGTGTGGCCAAAAGAAAACAAATTAAAGATGTTTGATGGCTCATAAATTTTAGAAAATTCCCGCATTCGTGAGCTTTGTTTCTCGCGACCTGCGATGATATAACCAGTGCCAGTGCCAAAGAGTGGCAGTTTCGCTTACTCTCACGAAGATTGCTCCTAGATGATTACGCATAGACGAATAACAACAATGCGCCGTTATGTGGCGTGAATTCAATGTGACTTTGAGCAATCTTTTCGGATGTGATGTGATATGCGCACAGACAATGCATCATCAATGATTTTTAAGACAATTACCCCGAAACCACAACACCACAAGCTTGTAGTTACATTGTGCAAACAGCAGAAATAAAATTACGCCATGGAAGAAAGAAAGAAATCCTCTAAGAACAACACGACATCATAAGGATTATTAATTGATGAGTAGCGTTGTGTAGATTAGCATATCATTAGATTCCAATGCAATCGCATTCAGATGTAACCTTTTTTGTTATTTTGTTCGGAGTTTGTGCAACTTTATTAAGTTTCACAGCAACAATAATAAATTACATTAATTTATAAGTAGGTTTCCCTTTCCTCGTGACATCCAGTAGATAGATAATTAATAAATTGCATTGCAATTAGCGGCTGTTAATTAAGGCAGGGCAGGTTGTAATTCAGCAGCTGGCTGCACATTGAGCAAGCGTCGTATCCTCTTTTTTTCAAGTGATCGAAGGCTAAGCAATCCGCTCTAGCCATTAAGAAATATATGGTTCGAAGGGGTCAAAAGACTAATTCAAGAATGAGTGCTTTGTCTGACGCAAGAATGCACTTAAATTTAGCAATGTCATCGCAGTTCGCATTCGCCAAAACTCAAATCTCAAGATGCTTAAGGCACTTAAGATGTAAATTGATTTTTTTGACAGCGCTTCGTCATATTTGCACAAATGTCAAATACCTTTCAGGTTTTTGACTTGTGAGCATAAGTTTAGAATTTTATGTTACTTCCCCGATAGTAAATCACAATGAATATTAATTAAACTTTGATTAAGCGTAGGCATTGAACGCGATTAATTAATATGCAACAATTTGCATGTTCTTCGTCGGTAACATTGATGTCCTTTGTGATTTTATAACATTTATTCCTGCAGTTAATTGGTAGAAAATTAGCTGTCTGCGTAAAGATCGCGTATAGATCGGAAAAGTCCAAGGAAATCCAAGCCACAACAATAGAGAATCTAATGTAAAGTTGTTACAGCGCAGAAATTATTTATCTAACAACTCGCCAAGCGTTTATTACTTAGATACGCTTAAATTGCAATCAATTGTTGCTTGCAAATGCAGAAGCAGAGTTAATATTAAATCACAAACTAATTAGTTTCAGTCAGGATTTGCTTACATATATGTATTTCATTTTAATTATTTATGAATATGATGATCTTGGCCTTGGCCTATATCGTGATAAATTTTAATACTTATATAGTTACTTATTGTTATTATACATTGCAGGTAATTGAGTATAAAAATATAATTACCTCAATTTACTAATTATCTTTAGAACTTTTATCTTAAAAATCAAGTTGCAGATTTTTTTCCTAAGAGAAAGTAATTTATGTTCAGGCAAAACATAAATTTATTCAAATTTCATATCGAGACTGATTTAGAATGTATTTTTCGAATGAAAATAGCATACAGAACCGAATAAATCTCTGGAAAACTTTTCATGGTCAACGAACCAACCTCTCTGTAGCATAAATGGTTGAACATTGATTTGAAACGTTGAAGACTGTAATTAAAATTAAGGGCACATTCCACATTGGACAGCACAGCACACAAAACCACTGAGAGGAATTAGTGAAAGCATCACACATTTCCATACATAAACTTTAACTAACTTTCATTTATTTTATGCGCGCGTATACCAAATTCCGCACTGGCATTAGCATTCCAAAAGCCAAGTGCATTCTGACCTATTGTCTTCATTATCCCAATTCAGGAACTGTTCCGACCAGGACTTGCAAGTACATATAAGTCTGTTCATTTTCAGTGTACAAATCAGAGCACGTCAAGTGAAACAAAGAGAAGAAATTCGACCGGCTATAAAAATATTTCTTCAAACCTCAAAGCCTGGGCCGTTTGTCCACCACAAAGCGTAAAACTATCAGAAGTTATGTAATGCTTCGCGATGGAATTTCAAGACATACCAGTCGTGCTCGCAGTGGAGCAGGTTTATAATACAAGTGGAATAATCGTATCCACGTAAATGTACACCTGAAATATGCCTATTATAGAGGCCGAATGTTAGTGATACATATATTTTCCTGGTTTATAAAATGGTTACGAATCAAGCCTGTTTATTCGTGCATTTCCTGATCAGTTACCTACTTTTCAGTCATTCACTGAGCAGAAGTGACTCACTTAACTTAACTCTAATAATAAACTATATTTAATAATAATTTTATTAAAAATAAAAGCAAATAAAGAAAAGAAAATCGTTAAAGTTGCATAATTTTGCACGTCAAGCTATTGTCAGCTTGTTTTCTTTTATTTTTTAATTTTATTTTACCTTTTTTGTACATTTTATTGTATTGTAACTGCACGTAAATTATGCACTCTAATTAATCTTAAGTTAAGCCTAAGCTAGCTTTCGTGTTACCACAATAATTTTGCAACTGCATTCTATTCTATTCTATTTTATTTCATTCCATTATATGCAGAAGCATGAAAAATCGCAGATTCCGAAATGTGCATCGAATTAAATTAAAATTATGATATTATTTAATCTGCAATCTAATCAATCATGAGAGTAAAGAACAATAAATTATGTTAGAAATAGTGTCAGTTGTGTGTGATTGTGATAGCAATTGCTAAATCTGCTTTATTTGCTTTGAAATATTTAGTTTAAAGTATTATAAAACGCAAACAGATATGAATAAAATGAAATGAAATAAATTAGAACGAAACGTCAATGATTTGTCATTCATTCTTTGGCTATGCATGCGCATTCATCATTTCGCATCGCAGGCCAACTATTATGTAATCTTAACATAATTATTTTACACTTTTCCAAGCGCACACAACACAATCCATGTACTGACGAGCAATAGCAGCGGATATAAAAATAGAAAAAAATGTTAAACAGCAAGAGCATGCCTAAGCCCAAGCAAAAAAGGCGAACAATTTCGCTTCAATTAAACTTTTATGTGTCATTGTCATCGCAAATTGCCTGGCCGATGCCTTAATTAGCAGATAAATAAAATAGCAATCAAATTAAGCAGAAACACAACACACCACATACAATGTTTAGAATTAATGGAACTGGAGGTTGCACTTGCAATTTCCCCAAAAAATATAAACTTTATAAACAATGGATTGCTACGCCGCAGATTAATGTACCATTAATGGGGTAACCTTACATTCTTCGTTGTTCCATTCTTAATTATTCTTCGTTTATGGGTTGGCTTTGTGTTTGAATTTGGGTTTCTTGCACTTACAACTTAAATTTAAATTATAGGTTACCAAAAAACTTATATATACTATCTCCACGCAAGGACAGCCAAGTAACTCAAAAGTTCTTGAAATTCTTGAATTCTTTTTGTTGTGTAAACGCACAATCATCAATAGTCAAGAGCTTTAAGTCGTAAACGTACGTAAATCAATGATTTTCCTAAATAATCTTAAAACTTACACAACACAATTCATGACGTAATGAACCAGAACTAATTGTAGACACAATTAGTTCTTGTATATCTTAAAATCACAAATAATTAAAAATAATTAATTACGCTATTTCTGATAAAATGCTTCGTTAATGTTGCGTAACTGCAAAGTTAATTGATAATTAACAATAAGAATTAGATTGTTTGCTGATTCATCATCGAATTTTCACTTTAATTACACAACAATTAGTCGACAATGATCCAATGATCTGAGACTTAAGCATTGTACTTAAATTTAATACTACTTTTGCTAATTGCACGTTAAATAATTACAAGTGAACAGAAACATGTCAACGGCTGCCCAGTGCAAACAATATCTTAAAGTCACTCACAGATCACAAGTGCATTTATCTGATTGGAAATCAATACTCGATACTCAAAAAGTCCAAACTGATGCAAACCAAAAGAATATTCGATGTCGCTTTCTATTCTCTGGCGCCTGGAGGATCAAAAAGTATTAAAATCTGTGCAACAAATCGGACGCTTTGGCCAAGAGTTCTTACAGTCTAAATCTTTGAGCAAACAATCTTTGAGTCCTCGATATTACGAGTGCAAACAGTTAGTAACGCTCCAGTGTTAACTCGATGATTTTATTACAGGACAATGTAATACATTGCTCAGTTGAGTTGGCCAGAAGCTTGTCCAACATCAGTCAGTCAACTGTGTTAATAGTGTTAATCATTTACGCAAATACAAACAATTTGTATTCGAATGTGGGACAAGTCCGCATTCGCATTCGTTTTCAAATTCAGTTCGCATACGTATTCGAATTCGCATCTTTTCGAATTTCACTTTCAATACTTGTCTAGTCTAGTCTAGCAGGTTATTATATGTGTCGTCTTATAAATTAGATTCCTATTCGTCTTACAATTATCACTCAAGAGAGCTCACCTCTCGAATCGATTTCAAGTCGCTCGAGCTCCTACATGCGCAAACTTTACTTACATAATCTCTCTGAGAAGAAAGTACATGTTCGCAAAGACAGGTATAAATAAGTTACTCGCCAATATGCCAAAAGCGTACAAATCCTGAATGAACAAGAACTAGCAGCAGCAAACGACAACAACTAATAAATATTTCAACGCAACTTTCGCACATTAAAAGAAACTCCATTGGATAGGCTAGGTTGGCTGCCTAACTTGTCATAATTATTCGTATTCGATAAGTTAATTCAAATCGCGTTATTGTTCTCTTGGAGAAAACAATAGAAATTGATAGGTACATACATACTCGCATTCATGCAATGCACGTTGTCGTTCGTCTTGTTCCGCTCAAATGCAAGGCAAGCGCAACAAGTGATATGCGTTCCGAGTCTGAGAAATGCAATAATTATTATCAGTCGGTGCATGCAATGCAATGCCTGCTTCGCTTCTGCTGGTGCGCGACATGCACATAGACCGAGAGCAAGTCTTGTGTGGTGACCTAGTTCTTAGGGAGCAAGGCCACTCTCACTTCACTGTGTCTTCATTACATTTCATTTCATTTCACATTCACTCGCATTGTCTACACGCAAACCAATTTGCTCTTTAATTATTAAACACACATCTTCGTTGTTGGTTGATGACGTTAACCATCCAAACAAATGAACGAAAAATGTCGTCATTTTTGACAATTACGTGACATTTTTCTCCAGCACCAGCAGAAAATTGGCACCCTTGACAAAGTTAAACAGCGCCGCAGTAAATTTCGGCGCTTTTGCGACATCCTTGCGGCTTAAGTCGTCTTGTCAACAGTCTCACTAAATAGTTATGCATTGTCTGTCAATATGACATTTAGCAATCGCGTCTTGTTTTTAAAAAGACATTAACACTTACATAACTCTTCATACCTCTCAGAGTGTAGAAAATTTCCTAAAAATTCGAATTAAACCCGCGTTCTTGAGCGCTGGCCAAATATTTAATGCATTCACATGCATGCTTAAAAGAAAGTACACACACGCGTAGACAGAACGAAGACAGAGCTGAGCCGTTGAGAAAGTTCGATCGCTTTGCTTTCCAGCAGTGCGTTCAAAAGACAGACGTACACAAGCAGCTTAGTAAGTTAGTTAGTTAGATATTTGCATTAACAGCCAACTTGATAATGCTATCAGCTGGTTGGCTTGCGCTTGCGCTCATATTCATGCAATTTGTTTATTTGCTTATGCGCTGATTGTATTTATTAAGCTGTTTATTGCACAGGCTCATGCGTTTGCAATGCAAGAAATCATTCAGGTGTTTAGTTTTCTTTCTTTTCGCCTACTTGCTTTACTTAATTATTGCTTTTTAATTAGTTGCCTATTTGTTCGTTTTAATTTCGTTTACTTCAGAAAGATATTTATGTAATTTGTCACTGTTTCATTCTATTATGTTCTGTCAAGTATTTGTCATATTAAAGTTTCTTCAGAAGAACGTTTCTAGTCTAATAAACGCCCTAATTAGTGGAGAAACACGTAAAAAAATGAAAACTTCCTTATAAAAATTCAAATATGCTCAGATGCGACGTGCTAACTTAAAATGCGCGTCGACGCCGCAAACTTTCATGCGTTTTCAATTAAGTTTCAACGTTAGTTCTATGATAACTAGACCAACGTAAAAGAAAGCTTCCAACAATGCAACCTTACAAACTATTAGCCATAATTGTTACATAAATTATTGATGCTTTCGCATAGCTGTAATTAACACGTCCCAGCGGGACGCACCGTTTGCGTCATGCGGACAGACACTGCTCATAATCGCGGCAGTTGGCCACCACATTTGGCGAAATAACAGTGATTTCATTGCGGCGAGCCTGAAACACTGAAAGACTACGAATCGACGAATATTCATTACAAACACACAGTGATAGTGAAATGAAATTCCAAGAAATTTCTCTTCACTTTCTTCAACCTTTTTTGTTTATAACGTATTTATATACCAGTTTACTGGGTGTTCCCCAGGTCTATTAAGTGTACAAATATTTGAGATTAAAGTTTTATAGCGTTTAATTTTTAAGTTTTGCATCTTTAGATTGATTTTAAACTTTAAGAATTATGATTAGAATCAGATTAAGACCTCTTGTATTGAGGTAAAAAGTTTGTAAACTTTTAAATTTCCCATTTTCGCGCACTTTTGCATTTTTTTATTTGACACTAGTCAACGCTTGCGCAAGCGCAATCATAACCACTGCATGAAGACCACGAATATGCATCAACTCTTGACATGCCCGTGAAGTTCAAAGATAAACGGCAGAGAATTGGTGAAACGAACGAGACATTGGTGAAATTTTGAGTGAAAAGTGTGAAAGGTGAAGAAAGTTTGCCGGTTGGGTGGCGGATGAGGAGCTTTGTTTACCTGCGGCTGGTCGTAGCGTTTGGATATCCGGAAGGCGTTGAAATCAACCTGCTGTTTTCGGATGTTTTGCACTAGGGTCACCGGGGGCGGCTGCTGACCTTTGGCTGTGGTGGCGGCAGGGCGTCGCGGCGTTCTCATCGACGCCGGTCCCCACTGACACAGAAACTTCTCCGGCACGCGGCACAACCTACTTGACTTAACGCAAGCCATCGCTAGCTCCTGACTGATGAGCGGCGCGTTCGTCGCCCGCCGAAGAAACTTTCTGTGGCCCAGAGCACCGTCACGACGGGCAACTCGTTGCTAGCAACGCTCGGTAACGTGGTGAGCGCGCGCTTGCTCTTCGCACTGGGTGCGCTCCGCTATTTACCTTTCCCAAAGTGCGCACCGTGCGATTGCCACCACACGTCGCGCTCACCGTTGATACTGATTACGAGGTTACTTTGAAACTTCTTGGGGCTGAAATTAAAGAGCCCCAGTCCCCTCTACACACAGCTGATCGCGCTAGCGCCCGCGTTTGAGTTACAACTGTCCTGTCGTGCCCGTGACGACATTCGCTCGTGCGCTGATTTTTTTGCTAAAATGGCCGTGTTCCTGCGTAATCTTTATGTGAGTCTTCAGAGGGTCGAGCAGCACATTATCCAGACACTCACACGACGATTTCCACCAGGTAAGATTACACAATTATGTAATAATAACGAAAACGAAATGGACTAGGACCAAACATAACCGCACTTTTGTGACACGCTTGGCGTGTGATTCTGATTGATTCATCGCAATTCAACAATAACATGTGACTACTCAGGATAAAATAGTTTAAAAGTCGCTACTTTATGTGTTCCAGAAGCATTCGCGCTTAATGTAATAGTGCATGACCAGGCTCCGGTCCCAGCGAAACCTTCATTTTCAATCAAGGATATCTTGAATGATGCATTCCTGTATGCAGTCCCCAAGCATAGAAGGAGCTTAGAAAAGCGCCTCAAGCGGAAATATGGATCTCCTGAATACATATTGAAAATCTTGCAACCCAAGAAAAATCTTAAAGTTTGTAATGTTTGTGGGGATGACCATGAACATAAAACATTATGCCGTGAGTATTATATCCTTGTAAATATTTTAAGTTAGAAAACCCACTAAACAATTTTAATATTTTGTAGCAACATGCTACAGCAAGGTAATCGAAGAGACAAAGTTAATGCAAGAGAAAATCCAGGCTGAGCTTAAACTAGAACCAGTTGAAAATGAAGTTGTTGTACTTTATGATGGCGAAAAAGCCGATAAACCAGCAGAGTTTTGGCAGGGAAAGCGTGTTGTGGAAATGGAAACAGTACGCCCGGCCTGGTTCAGTAAGAATCTTACCGAGAAAACTACGCAACAACCAGCAACGACTAAAGATGTAAAACCCAATCAATTGGGCTAATTATAGTTAGTTATTAGTATTAGTGTAGCACCACATTTAATTAAATTTTATAAAAACGCTTTATATGTTTAAAGTTTTAAAAGTTTAACGTGTCTAACGTTTTAATGTATCACATTTTAAAAGTTTTTTAAACTCTTAGAATATCAGAGCCCACAAAATGCTCTTCAACGTGTTGTGTAAAAGTATCAAAGTTTATATCAAAGCCAAACTTTTGGCTGCACATTGGACAGATTTTATCTCCCTTCTCGACACTTTGGTCATTGTTTGTTACGGGAATTTCTAGATGATTTGTTGTTTCTATTTCTTCAGTAGGGATATTAACTTGGACAGTTTTAGATATTCCAGGCTCTGGTTTTCTTCTATCTAAAGCCTTTTCTTCTACGTCTGAACTGTATTTATCTAGTTGGTCAACAGACGTCTTAAGAGCATCATTATGCTGTTGCAGAATTAGCTTAATGTTTCTCAAGTCTAACAAATGTTGCTCAATGTTGTCAGTCATGGAGTCATCAACTTCTTCATCGAAAAAAGTGAATCCTAAGTTATCTGTCAAATTGGACATCTCATGAACTTGCATCTCCAACTCACTCTTCTCCTTCGAATAGGAATTTTGGAGTTTCAATGAAATATCTTCAAGTTCCAAGCTGATCTTGTCATTTTCAGCTAGAATCTTCTGCAGGTGTTTGTTATGTGGAGCTTCTTGTGTAAACGTCTTTGAGCGTATCAACGGATTATGTGATTTCACATGTTGGCTGAGAGTATCACTAATTTTGCTGATCTGGTTTCCAAGTTTCTTATTTTCATTTGTTAGTTGAAGGAGGTTAGACCA
>NBZA01001904.1:21283-36618 GCA_003054995.1 Aleochara bilineata
CATCGTTCTTTCATTGTTTGCAGGGCCACTTCCAAAGCATGCCGACTATTTGGTGCAGGTGTATCATCCATCTTACTGATCTATCAGTAAATATACATTTTACACTGAAGTTATTTATTAATTATTTATTGTATTCACTGAACAAAAACACGTCGTACGTCGAGTAGATAATAAAAAACTAATTTGTGTAGCAGCGCCACCTACAATTAAACATTACACAGATGGCGTGCTAATCATTGTTGGTTATGGTCAAGTAAACATAACAACACCGGTATAAGTTACGAAAAGACGTGCATTCTACTAAAATAAACTGAAAATATTATAATACATAAAATGGTAAATATTGTGTACTTGCTAATAATATAATTTAACTTAAAAGTAGTCTGTAACAATTCACACAGATTTGGGGAACATCAAAGTGGAGTTGTACTGTGAAGAATGTCCTAAGGCATGTGAAAACTTCCTTGCCCTTTGTGCCAGTGACTACTACAACGGCTGTTTGTTCCATAGAAACATAAAAGGGTTTATTGTACAAACAGGTGATCCATCAGGCACTGGCAAAGCCGGAAATTCAATATGGGGCAAAAAGTTCGAAGATGAATTTAAAGACGACTTAAAGGTAAGTGCTTCTATTTGTTTATTGTCGTTTTCATACAATTACAAACTAATCGATGTTTTTGTAATGTAGCATAAAAGCAGAGGTGTTTTGTCAATGGCAAATAATGGACCAAACACAAATGGAAGTCAATTCTTCTTTACATATGCGGCTCACTCACATCTTGATTTGAAATACACGATATTTGGTAAAATGTTGGATGGATTCGACGTTCTTGATGAAATTGAAAAGGTTCAAGTTAACCCTAAGAATTATAAGCCATTAAATGACATTAAGATTATCAGTACAACAATTCATGCTAATCCTTTGGCTGGTTGAACTTTCTTGTAACCCTTTTATATAATAAAGAACTTACCGTTTTATCTTTCAACTTCTTTATAGTCAGCGATTAGTGCTTTAAGGTCCTCCAGAGCATCACCAAATTCACTTTCTTCCATTCCTTCACCAATGTAGTGATGAACAAATGCGCGCTTTTGGTAGAGAAGGTTGAATTTATTCGCAACTGTAATCCAAGTATTTTTGATTGCAGTACTGTTTGTAAGCATGACAAGTCCTCGTTGGGTGTTGGCCAAATCTCCTCCGGGTACACATGTTGGGGGGACATAATTAATTCCCACCTGCAGAGAAGATTGAGTGTTTATTCAATTTTAGTGTGTTCATTTGTACCCACTTTAAAACCTGTTGGACACCACTCTACAAACATATTTCTTCTCTTGTTTTTGATATTATAAATGGCTGAATTGACGTCGACTGGTAATACGTCTCCACGGTACAGCAAAGCGCAACATAAATATTTACCAGTTTGAGGGTCGCACATAATCATTTGGTTGTTGGGTTGAAAGCAGGAGTTTGTCATACTACTAACCGTTCCCTGCTCATAGAAGGCTCTTGAGGTTGGTATAAACGGTGCGTAGGCAACCAGGGGAAAATGTAGTCGAGGATATGGAACTAAATTGGTATTAATTTCTTCGAGAGTGACATTAATACCTCCTTCAAAATGCAAGGTCGACGACAATGTGGATACCACTTGCGCAATGAGTCGATTCAGATTTGTGTATGTAGGTTGAGGCACTTCTAAACAAGTGGCAAGAATATTGTTAATGGCTTCGTTGTCCATTAGGAAACTTAGATCTTCATGCTCAAGAACACTATGCGTAGTGAAGACTGTATTATAAGGTTCAACAATAACATTAGATATCTAAAATATGGCATTGTTAGTTATGATTTTTTTCTTTAATTTAATAACTGAGAACCCGGGGGGAAGGATAAATCCCAAACTCCATTGTGACGCACTTTGGATAATCCTGATTTAAATGTTCAGTTAAGATGGCGCCAAATCCTGATCCGGTCCCACCACCATAACTTCTGTGAACTATAAACCCTTGCGCATTATCACATTCTTCCATGCTGAGTCGAACGCGATCAAGAACCAAATCTAGCATTTCTCGGCCTACACTATACATTCCTCTTGCAAAGTTATTAGCTGCGTCTTCTTTTCCTGTTATTAAGAAGTCCGGACGAAATAGATTTCTATAAGTCCCTGTTCTTATTTCGTCAATAACGGATGGTTCTAAATCAAACATGATCGCTCTCGGGCGATATTGGTTGTGGGGACAACAACAGTAAAAAGTGACATAAGTGGTGGTATCTATATTAAGCTTAAACGGGACATAAATTTCTCCATCTGGCTGGACAGCATGTTCAAGGCATATTAGTTCCCAAACTGCACTTCCTAATTGAACGCCTGCTTGTCCCAGATGTAAATGTAAAACTTCCCTCTACAAAATTCTTGAAAGCAATTATAATCAGTCATTTTTGTAGTGTACTCACTGGTGGTGGCATATTTTTCAGTCATATCTAATTTCCAGAATGTATTAGAAACAATAATTTTGAGAAAACGCAAAATTTTGAAATTTTCATCAAAAAGGAACGACTTTTTGACGGAAAATTTAAAATAATTAACCTACAACAAACATGACAAACAAATACCTGCTTAGTAAGTATTTATTCATGAATTTAGCGGTTTACAAAAATAGCAATATGTTTTTGTGCATGATGTGATAACACTTTTATCATGATGAGTTTATCGTGGGCACATTGCGTGGCGACCACCATCAACAGGAATAGAAGCCCCAGTGATAAAACTGGCCTGATTGCTTGCCAAGAAAACAATGGTGTTTGCAACTTCATCAGCGTCTCCAGGACGACCCATAGCGTGTGTATCCTTAGCACGTTGTAAGAACGCCTTGTACGTCTCCTCATCCATACCACCTCGTTTATGTAAATTTGTGACTGTCACTCCTGGATTAACGGAATTCACTCGTACATTCCTTGATGCCAGTTCAAGCGCTAC
Organism: Aleochara bilineata; assembly: GCA_003054995.1. Lineage (NCBI taxonomy): Eukaryota > Metazoa > Arthropoda > Insecta > Coleoptera > Staphylinidae > Aleochara > Aleochara bilineata. The sequence goes on from NBZA01001904.1 coordinate 24,253, forward strand.
GCATCTTGTGAATTGATCAACGGCGGCTTTGGACATGCAATAAGCCAAAACACCTGGGAATGCTCGTATCCCATTCACACTGGAAACATTCACAATGTTTCCTTGTGTCTTCAATAAATGCGGGGTCGCTAAGTGGGTCAGTTGATATATGCATCGTACATTGATATTCATCATTCGGTCAAATTGATCCAAATTGGTGGTTTCAATTGTCCCGGTTTCAATAACACCTGCGTTGTTTACCAACACGTCAAGTTTACCATAGTGTTTGATTGTAGAGTCTAGGATATTTTTAACATCGGCTTCCTTTGTAAGTTCGCCGGTAACCACATACGGCTTTGGGGCACCTGTAGATTCACATTCGGATGAGATTGTATTCAAGTTGTCGAGATTACGCCCGGTTAACGCCAAGCTTGCACCATATTTGGCGAAAACCTTTGCTGTTGCAGCTCCGATTCCAGAACTGGCACCAGTTATAAGGACAACTTTACCGGCGAAATTCATCACAAACTTACTTTGAGAAACTTTGCGAACTACTGAGTTCACGCGTTTGACGTTGCATAACCAGTTTTAGATTAATCTATATATAGAATAAAAGTGGTAGGGATAGGATAGTAGCGCCTCTTAACACATACTTGAAAATTATTTATATAGTTTGTACATACATTTCAAGTGGCTAGTATGTTCCTTAATTCCAGATATTTTCCACTTATCATTAATATCTTGAAAGTTTATGTATTCGATTGCAGGATAGTCCTTAAAACCTGCGCGGTGGGCAATACTTTGGGAAGCGATGGAAGTGAAGGATTAAACAGTTGCTTACTGCTAGTTTAGTTCAAGATTTGCAGCAAAGTATTAATATATTTAATAGAATGCATTTGAAAAAGTTCATAATTTGCATAACTGTATATAAACATAGAAAGCAATTCTTAAACACAATAAAGTGTAAACAACGACGAACAAGTAGTATATTATGAAAATGTATATCTCTTATTTGTGTAACAAGTATCTAGATTTCACTAAACTGCTCGGATTTTGAACTTGCGCTCATGTGTAAAATCATATCATCGATTATTTTCCGACACAAACTTTCATTATGAATCAGAATCAATTTACTCCCTTCGTTAGATTTGAAGCGGCTCTTTTTAGCAGTGTCGAAAAATATTTGTACACCACGAGCATGCAGCTGCGGTTCTTTATCCAATTCCTGCCAAGTGCATGTCCAGTCTACTTGCCAACCCCCAAATAACTCGTTGTTGGTAACATAGGAGAGACGTTTATCTGACAAAAGTAAAATTTCCTTCTTTTCAATGATCACGTAATGGCTTGAATATATATCCGTGGAATAATATTTGCCCTTCTCCAGTTCGCACAGAAGCTTATTTCCACATGCCAGATGCGGATCGTAGGGTTTAACTAATCGATCTCCTTGTACAAACCTCGCATGTCTAATGCGATTCACGTAGGCAGCATTAAATTCAGTCACACGTTTAACAGAATCCAATGAAGAACTTGCAAAATCCATCACTCCAGCGGTTGGTCTGGTGACTAAGCCAACTGCCCCTTTGCCCAATCCCTTGAAGAATCCACCAACACCTTGTTCCTTCGCCCCTGATATTGGTTTTGTGAAAACTCCGGTGAAGCCCTCGACTACTCCCATGACTAAACCTTTACCTCCACGTGCCAGGCCTTCTTTGACTGTTGCTGGTCGTTTATTAACCTGGTCTCTTCGTTTTCGTTGGTATTCTTTGTCAAAAGAAAGCGCAGCTATGCCTTTGCCCATAGCACCAGTAATTCGAGATACAGCCCCAGCTGCACCCCCGAATGTATGGCCAAACAAACTAGCTACTCCAAACGCTAGACCTTCGGCGAATTCGCCTGGACCTTGAATTGCACCTTGAAATGGTTCATAGAAAAAATCTTCAACGCCTTTCGTGATACCCAGAACTAATCCATACGGGTTACCAATGACGTCAAGGCCCAATACTAGCACGTAAAGTTGCTTAACGGTTTGTCCGATGTAATGTTTGGAGGCTTCGTTGACGAGTTGCTTTTGTGTTAGGAAGGTATATTCTCGTTCGAAATATGCTAGTTTGAATATTACATCTTGCATATCAGTTAGGGTTACTCCTATACCCTGTAGGAGAACACCCACTATTGTGGGTAGGTTTCCGCTAGCGGAACTATGACCTGAGGTCATCGAGAAACTGACGTGGATTTTTAGTGGCGAGAAATGTAACAAATCGTAGAAACTTTTTTGCTCGGCTATGGAAACCAAAGATACTTGTTCATATAAAGAATCAGATATTATTTTCAAATCCTGGCAGAATATTTGTTTCTGTAATAATTAAATCAATCAGATTTGTTGAAAATTCATAAATGCAAATAGTAAAAATACCTCTTTTTCTTCGTTCTTGGCTGAAGTTTCGAAAACTTCCATGATAGCGTTAATAAAACCAAGATCCACTTTGATATGAAATTCTTGAACTAATACTTTAAAGTATTTGTATTGTTGAATTTGGCTGTTTTTAATTAAGAGTTGGACAATACTCAATTCAAAAAATGGTTTGTTTGCTGGAAATTCAAACAAACATTAGACATACTGTTGGATGCAATCTTTTAGAAGTTTACCATCTGTAACTACAACTGATTTTGGCGGTGGAACAGGCGCCAATAAAACTGGAAATGTGCAGTCATGTAGTTGGTTGTCAATCTGTAAGCGATTAATCTTCGCATGTAATTGCATTTGGTGCTTGGAAGTCTTCATTTGGAACCAAATGCCAGTCTGGAAACGTCTACGTATGATACGATTGTGCGGGCGCAGCATAAGCATATTTGAAAAATCAATTTCTAAGTTTCCTACATTCACAACCGAATCAATTGATTCAACTTTGTGTGCCTCGTTGCTTAAGTGGCAAGTATATGCTTGGTATGACTGTTCAATCGCGATATTATTTTTGGTATTTACTTGCTTAAAGCGTTTTCCTTGGGTCTTGCAAGTCTCCCATACAATTCCTGTACTAGTAATACCAACATACATTACTTCCTGTCGTTTTAAGTTATTGACTATGGATAAACCAAAGCCATTCAATGATAGTGTAATCTCCCTATCAATGATTTCCATTTCTTTTGAAGATTGGGCATTTTCAGCCACACTGGGATCACATGTGAATAAAAGCACCCGCTGCATACCATCCAAGAAAGACACCCAATAAACTTTCATGTGCTTTGCAATTTCATAATGGCCCACTCCGTCCATTCTAAGTTCATTCTCCAACTCTTCTCTGTATCCTCCTTCCCATACGAGAACTCTATCCGCAGATGGATAATCCCAGGTGAAATACATATTGTAATTAGGTGGCAGTTTATGAATATGAATGGATTTCTTTTCCCAGATATTCATAGTGTGTTTTGTGTTGTTAATGATGAGTGCTGGAGCCATACCGTTATCATATAAAGTTAAATTAATATAGACAGCGCCTTCAGTCAACTGGATATCCACGTTAATTCCTCCAAATTTATTCTTAAGTTTGAGTAAAGTTGTATGACTCTCAGTAATCAAAAATGGTATAGTTATTTCTTCGGTGTCCACCATTCGGACCCGAATTAGTTTGTCCTCCATTTCTGATATGGGCCAAAACGCTGTGCAAGATTTTGGTGGGACAACAATCCAGGGATCTGCAGGACGTTTATCTTCCTGACACTCCATGGTAAAGTTTGATTGATTCAAAATCACAAAATATGGCGCAAATGTGATAAGTTTTGTGAGGCCATTTGATGTGAGGGTATTGGTGACGCCAATTTCGTATAGTTTTTCGTTAATTTGGCAGGTGATCACTCCTGATGAACCGGCCACATCGATAGAAAATTTATCGCACCATTCACCTTGCATGACTTTAACACATGCTTTCTTTTTCCCGAAAAAGTTCTTGGCATTGAATGAGAACATTACTGGTTCTTTCATATGCGCTGGGTGGTACAGTACGTTGCTATTTTCATCGCTTGCCTAGAAAGAAAGAAATTACACCAATAAGCAATGAAAAAGTAATTAGTAAATAATTAGTAATCGTTAAAACTAGCACACACAAAATTAAATAATATTCTGCAGTTACGGGTACAACAATTGAACAATTGGAGGATACCTTCAAAGGGCTTCCGGAGTTTTCATTTTTCTCCGTTTTCTTAGATTTCTACAAATTGGAATGCAATTTTTAGTTTATGATCGCGTTGAACCTTAGGGGAAAACATTCGAAAGCGTGATTTATGCTTACCCTATAACTTAAGTCCAGCCCAGTCTTATTAATCATAAGAAATGGACAATAGAGTGTCATCACTAAACTTCCATTAACATTAAGACAATGAACGCCGAGATCCAAAGACATTTTTATGATACTATCATAACTGTCGAAGGTCCAAACGGAGAATTCCGGTGGTGATTCAGAAATTACGCGATTGCAAGCCCATTTTTTATCCAAATAATTTGGAACCTAAAGTTTCAAGAAATATTTTAATACGTAATATTTTCAATACCTAAAAATAATTCCTTACGATAACAACAACTTCGGAACTACCGGGTTCAGCATTAGGAACTTCTAATGTATCTCCTGAATGTATCACTCTACCAGTAGGTTCTTGTACACTAAGAGTAATGTCATAAGGTAAGCAGTTCTTAAATCGCATTGCTGGTCTTAAGTTAATCATGTACATTGCACTTGACATGGTAAACTTCGTAGTATTCTGGTAATAAATTTGTTTCATTTGCCCAATCACCTAAACCAGAAAGATTCAAAAATTAAATGTCACATATTAGAGGTGCAAGTAGATTTCATACCTTAACTACAAATGAACCCTCATTGTCCGTCTTTGACGAACATACGAGATTATTTGTAACTACGACATTCATTTGTAAATCTTTCCAAACAAAAGGTGTAGCAGTGACAGTGTACCCCTCGACTGAAAAGAATAGTTCTGAAGTTGCAGAATAAACAGCATGTAGTGGCAGGTTGATAAACTGCCCAGGAGGAATTGTTGCAATATATTCCAACTCATTTCCAGAATCCCGCATGTAATAGACATCCACCGGAATAGCGAAAAGATTATGTACTTCCAAGATACTACATAACTTAATGTGCGTAATGCCATTGACCACATCAATAATTGAGACCAAACCCCAATAACCATTTGAAGCACCTGAATGAGATGTTGGTTCCGGAATACGGAAATACCGACTTACTGCGCGTAAATATGGAATTTTAATGTTTCCTTTGATTTTTGGAAGTGAAACATTTAAATATTTTTCCTTCAGCTCTGTATTATAAGAGCAATATTTTCTAGAATCTGTATCCTGCGGAACTGCAGGATCTAAGTACACCTCACTGTCTTTCGTTAAGATTATTTCTTTTGTATCCACATTATCCTTCAACATTAATTCAGTGCCCACTAAATCTAGGACAATGTCTGTGCCTGTGGTATTAATAATTTTATATAAGCCAGTTACATAATCGTCAACGTTCGCAACAATAGCTTTTTCGGTTGACGCAGAAGAGAATAAGGTGCCTAAGTTCAAAATTACATCTAGGCCTGTTTTGGTAAGTGTTAGTTCCAAATTATTTGTTGAAGATACGTCAATGGTCATGCCAGCTTGAGGTGTATATTCTGGAAAATCAATATCATCACTTTCTCTTGGCGCTTCTGGTTCATTGGCATTCACGTTCACTTCAATGCTTAGTTCCCAAGGTTCCACTCGTTTTTTCAAAGAATCTGGTGCATGGTGAGTCACAGGCTCGATAAGGGGTTCCCACAAAGCTAATATATTATTATAATATCCCATTTGAAGAGCCAAACTAGCTTCCACGTTCAGTTGCGAAGACCAATTGGTAACTTTAGATTTTAAAAACGATTCAATCGCAAGGATTGGATATGTTTTATGGCCTATGCCTGATTGTAAAGTAATAATTATCTCAGGCACACTCAGAATGCACACTTCGTTTAATTCCTTCTTATTTTTCACTCGTATTGCAGAATCAGATGTAAAGTTATATCCCATTGCCTCTTCGGCAACTTCATTATCTAAGAACCAAAACTGGTTTTCACGAGTTGGTCTGAACTCCCACAGACTAGACATGTTAACCAAGTTATCTTCCTGCTGTTCAGTGGTACTTCCAGAAGCTGATATTGTTTTCAGAATATTATTAATTAACTCCATAGTGTACGCAGACACGCTAATATGAACCTTCGTTAGAAATATTTCCAAATGTAGGCCTTTATCATCCGGCGTAGATCCAGCGAGACTGAGAGTTAACGGATTCAAGAAATTATTTCTCGTACTTTTCCGCAGTTCCGGATTGAATATGCAACTATACATTTGCAACCCTGACAAGTTGCCATTCAGAATTTGCTTCGTTCCTTGTAAACGTAATTTCATTAAGAACTCGCAGTTAAGAATTAAAGCCCTCGTATTCAAACTGTCAATATTTTCAACAAGGATTATATCAGGCTTTTCAAGCTTTACAGATATTGAAAACATGCCAGTAGAAGGTTCCGGAACAGGTTCATCTTTTTTCTTTTCAATTGGTGCGAGATTTTTCTTTTTAAATTGTTGTGTATTATCAGTAGTCGCAGCCTGAAAGAATGCTGCTATCTTCAATAGATATTCGACAGAAAGCAGAAAATTAAAACTGTAGACCCGCAAATCCACTGAAATTCAGAGAGTCGGTAAAAGTAAGTATAAAACCAAAAATGAAATGTAACTTACCAAAGGTATCTCCATCCTTTATTTGTAGGGTCATATCTACCATGTTACGACTCTCAATGGTTTCATCATTTTCTTCGACTGGATTAGAAATTCGTTGTAATAATTCGGTAATTTTTCCTTCTCGGTTAGGCCGAGTATCCCTCAAAACTACATTCATGAGTAGTAAACTATTCGTTATAGATCCGTTAGTCATAATTCGTCCTTTAGCCAAAAATCCTTCAAAAGCAAGTTCTCCTAAGTCAACTCGTGTTTTGATAGAATCCGAAACAGAAGAAGTACAGTTGTATAAATTCACTTTAAACGAACGCATAACAAAATTCCATCTTGCTGTAGTTCTGATATTCTGATCCATAGACTCGGCAACAAAACCATGTTCGACATGTAGTTCAGTATTTTCTATAAAATAGGAATCGCGTTCTCCCTCACTTTCCGCACACAGTATTTCTTGAGGAGGCTCGTACGTATCAACACGTCCTTCCGTCATGTTTTCATTGACAATGCTCATTATGGTTCCATAATCATTTTGACCAAGTGTTACTAGAATCTCATCAAGAACACCATTAATGTCCACGTCTGGTATAGAAGCGTACCACGGTGTTAAATTTCTGTTAACTGACAAAATGAAAGATACTGGTTTTATGATGGGTTCTCTTCTCATAATCGCAATACTCTTGGTCAAATATACACAATCAATAGTCAAATCTTCAAGTTTTAACTGCATTTCATCTACTATTGCATGACCTCCTCGGTCGTTCTGAATTGCTAGGATGTTAAATTCATTTTGTATAGTAATATGGCCCAAATCAATGAGTAGTGCTGTTAAACTATTCGATTTTTCTGGGACCAAGATCTCCGGAGCTTTCAAGTTAATGTCCAGTTTCAATTTGGTTGCTTTCGTATATAAATTTTCCATTTTCTCTTTTGCATTTTGTGCCGCTTTGTGGGATGCAGCAATTAATGCTTCACGAGCTTGTTGGAAAGAATTCAAGAAATTCATCATGTTTGAAACGTACCAGAACAAGAGAGATACACGAATCCGACCAAGTGTTGCTTTTATGTCAATATCGGGACTTTCATCTGAGGCTTCATTGTATATCGTAACTTCAAGATCAATTGCTTTATTCTTTTTGTCCACACTCAGAATTACTCCATGTATAGTCAACGGATTTTTATCAATTACCGTAATATTTTCCAGATGAGATATAATTTTATTATATGAATCCGTAATAATAATATCAGCATAAAGTCCAGAAATTGATATATCGGAGACTGGGTTGACACTGACTATATTGATACAAATCTTCTGTAAATTTGCAGTAAATCTGATGATAATATCATTAGTAATATGTTTTCGTTTCTTATTAATTTCTCGAGTGGTCTTTACTACAGACTGTACCATACTTCCAACTGAAGATGTACTTGAACGTCGTGAAATACGCGGCGGCGGTAGATGTGCCTCTTCTTCAAATATCGCCTGGAACTCAGTCTGATACCGAATCAATTCAACCAAAGCGGCATGATGTAAAGTGATCCCTAACATTGAAAAATCTACTTTCAGAGACATTAGAGTGCTATCATATTTTGTAGAAAAGTTAGGAGTATCCTTATTCACTTGTGTAAATTCCACACTAAATAGACTTGAAGCATCTGTACTCATGGTATCCAGAACATCAATTATTTGCCCTTTATAGTACTGGGATAATTTTATAGATCCCAAACCAGCAGAAACATTTCTGGTGTAAGTTTTCTCAAAGAATCCACATGTTAGTGAATCAAGAGAGAACTTCAAAACATCAATTTCTGGGTCAGCAATCGTTTCCTGGTGTGAAAATTTAGCGCTTAAGTTGTTCAGCTCAAACTTCACCTGAACAACAGTCATTTGATCGTCGCTCCCAAATAATTGAATTTTACTCTTTTGGAAGCTTATTCTATCCTCATTTTTCTGAATTATTTTATTTTCGATCGACTTCAGTGATACCATGCTGCTTGTTCGAAGCATTTGCTTTGATACTGATGGACCGGTATTCAGTTTTGATAGCAAAGATTGTACCATGGTTAAAATGAGGGTCACCCTAGCGTCCGTAATATTCACGTTAATGCTTGGCATAACCGCTGATATCTTAGTTAATGGTAGATTCGGGTCGTCGTTAATTATGCAAGCCTCCAGAAGAATTGACAAATTGATTGGACATAAAATGTGCATTGGAGATATCTTTTCCTCCGTGATATATTCTTCCCATGCTTCATCACTCTGTGCCATTAGCACTTGAATAGATGTCATCTCAATACGAAATCGATCATAACTCTGAAGCATCATCTCGTTCAAAACCTCCGTTTTAGCGTACCCAGATTTAATCAATTTCTGAACACCTTTCATATCGGCATTCAGTACAGATTTAACGACCAATGTACCCAAATTAATAACAATCACGTTTTCTCCGCCCGTGTAAAGGCCATCATGAGGAATTATTATGATTGGGGCAGAGAATTTTATATGTATATCCATTTTCGTATGATTTTCAATAACACTTTGTAATCCAAGAGCAGATTTCTCCTTCATGGTGCTCAATTGAACAGCTGTAGCATGCGAAATCTCTTCTAAAGCATGTGAATTCGGAATGGCAAATACTGTGACCAAGTTATTGACTGTTTGAGCGTCATAAACCACTTTCAAGGGATTGGCTGATAAGCGAATCCTATTGCCATTTTGCAAATCTAAGGGGTTCATTTCGTACTCCAAATTAACCAGACATCCCTGCATCTTGTCAATTTGCGATGATATTATCTCTGGTAAAACATCACCTTGTTGAACACCAGTTACTGAAAGATTTCCAACGTAACCAGTAAACCTTAAAAATAAACCCAGTAAATTACTATTGATAAACTATAGCTTAGTTAAAAAGTATACTTTAAGCCATTGTTTTTGGGACGATGCTGAATGGAAGTTTGCACCTCCATAAGATTTAGTTTAACGACACTCTTGATCCCTGATATATCATTTCGAATGTTTACTTTAAAGTGAGTCAGATGGAATTTAATAATTGTATCCACATATGTATCAGGGTACGAGGTAGGAGCCGAGTTCTCGGAATAGTCAATTGCTTCAAATAGTTTTTGTTTTTCTTCGGGGGTCATCGCTTGTTGGAACCGCAGTACTGCAATCAAATTATTACTAAACATTTTAAAACCTTCACGTTATCTTCAGAAACTATACAGTAATTTTGAGAGTTTTCTTCATCGGTATTGACGTTAGTTGAACTGAACCAATTCGAAAACCATCCCTTTGGTTGCGTGCCTTTGCGCATTTTCTCTGATTTCTCAACTTCTATAGTAATTCGTTGACGGATGAGCACTAGATTATACAAATCCAATTTTCTTTCGCATGCAGTCATTTCATCGTGTTCCTGAGTAGCTATATTCTTCTTCGTTAGTTTAGTACGGTACAATTCACCATATCGTTTGCAAGTTTCTCGATGGTCACACATATGGTTCCAATCCCAGTTTTTCTTGCGACGTTTAATTTCAGTTTCCATGATGCACTGGTAAGCAAAGAACCACCATTCACGAGCATGTCCAGAGTAAGGAAGGTGAGGCCTGTATTTGCGATAAGGTACACCAAGAGTCTGCAGGCGCATGTTATCTGCAAAGCTTATTATATCCCTGTATTGACACATAGATACTCCTAAAGCAAGCAGATCAATTTTTAATTCTGAGTGGACCTTTGGCTGAGAAAATGGTGGAGTGTTGTGTTCAGGTTTCGGATTGAGAACTAATCTTGCTTCTGAGTTGATTGGACCCAATACTAAAACATTAAACGTTGTTTTAGTAAACAGTTAATTAAACCATATTTTAATAATTTACTGTATTTATAGTGATGTGCTTTTGAAGTTTTGGTAGCGATATCACGTATAAACAAATCACTTCTTTTGGCATCATCAGCAGCGTCGCAGAACATCTCTGTGTCGCAATTCCAATACACAGCAGCTCCTTCCAGTGACACAATCTTGTAGATTTGCTTAACTATCTCAGTAACAACGGTGGGTTTCCAGTCTTGGGTAGTAGTCTGTACTATTAAGTTACTTAAAGTGACACCCATAGCAAAAGGAGCAGAGGCAGCAGATTTATCTTCATAGCGCACGTGAATATTTTTAATCGAAAGTTGAACATTTTTGATTATTTGTGTGACTAGCTTTTCCACAAAGGTATCATCAGCTGGTGGCTTTACTACAGAAACAATAAAAGATAATTAACTCCAAACTAAAGATTCCAAAGAGAAAATCCTTACATTCCTGCAACTTTTTGCGATCCTCAAGCTTTTGCAGTTCTGACTTTTTACTCTGAAACGCACGTTCTTCTTCCTTTTCAGCATTGTAAGCAACTTGATTATTAGGCATAATCAAAAGATAAAGTCCTTCTATGGACACTTCAACTGACGCTCCATATAAATTCTTCCATGGTATTTTAAGAACCAATTTTTCTAGAATTTATGATTTTAGTTTAGAGTTCCATTATCAGATAAAAATCTGCATATTATTCTCACCCAAACGTCCAAAAACAGTTTGAATTGGTAAGTCCAAATCTTTGAGAGCATTTTGTTTCAAATGCAAATCCTTCAATACGATATCACCTACAATACAATATAATCGTAAACAATTTATTGAAAGCACCCACGTCCATGAGTTGACATGAAAATAAAAATACGGCGCATGCGATAAAAATAGATTTCAATGCATTTTCAACATAAATTGGAGATTCTTGTTTGTTAGATATCACTATCATTAATGCAGTGTTATTCTAGTACGCATGATGTCATATTTTCGTTTTGCTTCGGTGACATCAGGTCTGTGCAATTCACATTAGACAAATCTATTAACTCTGATTATAAAGGTCGTAACATGCAAATGAGCAAGAAAGTTACACACAATTAGGACAAATCATAAATAAAAATAATTCTTGAATCATCATCGTTATAAAACATTTGATAATGTCGAACTACATGTTTGATAAATAGTAGACTAAATCTACTTGCAAGCATGCTTGTTACTCATAAACAAAAAATATTCGGAATTTTCATTTACCAAACCAACAATTCCCAATACGTCTCAAGTATAAATAGATTAATTATTCTTACTGTACGCCCACGCAATAATCAAACCACATAATAAACACGCAAAGGGACAAACTGCGTAGTAATTTACCTCCCCAAATGCCGACTTTTAGTTGAGTGTAGTCCAGATTCTCAATAAAATCGCCTAAGAAGCGATTTAACACATCGGCGACGATTGATTCGAACACCATTTTCACTGAATTCTATTGCGTCCAAATTTAAATCGACCTGATGTATATCGCTACACAGCTGTTTTGGGAACCTTTAGGGTCCTAAACACACACCTTTTAATTTACCACATGAATAAATTCACTCGAAACTAATAATCTGTTCTTTCGGAATCATATTTCGAATTTTCTGAAAGTATAAGTCACTGCAACACGAATGTTTACAGATGTCAACCTTTTTGCGGCGCACAACATGCCGCATCTGCCGATTTATGCGACTCGAACGTGCTCGGGCTTCCGATACGAAATGCTAAAGCTCATGCGGCGCCAAGCTGTAAAAG
>NBZA01001904.1:43065-57173 GCA_003054995.1 Aleochara bilineata
ACTAGCACGGGCCGCTTCCACTCCACCACGCAGCCAGCAGAAGAGAATTCCTTCGTTCGGCCCGTTCGTTCTTCATGCGGTGCCTTGTTGTGTTGCCTTGCCTTGCCTTGGCTTGCACTTATACCATATGCGCGCACGAAGTAACCCAACGGTCGCAGGCAACCTTCCAGCATTCTCTGCTTCTGTCTTTCTTTCCTTTCTTCTGGTGCATTGCGGTCTTACTTACTTACCTTTCTTACCTTTACACCTAGGTTGTAACGTAATGATTCAGGCCAGTGTTGGCTCAGACCAGCCAGCCTCAAAGACAAACGAAATGAAAACTTGTTGGGTCACTTTTGAAGCCTGCTCTGCGCTCAGTACCAAGTCCCACTCGCCTTTCTTAAGCATTGGTAACTGCATGACCCTTATCGCCATCATGCGCTTGTCAAGTGAGCGCGCGAAACGCATGATACGAGCTTTCAATTTTTCTTTACTTCTGCGTCTTTCCAACCTCACCAAACCGTTTGGTCTGGCTTTGCACAATTACACAGTCACTTCTTTCCTCTTTTATCGTCCTTTCTCTCCTGTCCACAACGTGTTCTTTCTACATACTTTTCTTTCCTTCAGTTTCAGTTTGGTTAGCGTTTACCTACTTTAGTAGTATTTATCTTACTCTTCCATGTATGGAAAGAATCTGGTACATAATGCGAAGTTGAACAATCACTTGGACAACCGACTAGAAATGCAAATTCAAATTCAACATAATCTAATTTGAAATGTGTGTCAAACGCGGATTATTTATTAGTCTATGACTACATAGTGCGTGTTATCATAACGATATGTAATGAAGACAAGACAAGACAGGCAAGGCAGACACTTGATGACAAAAGCTATAACAAAAGTGGCTAATATTAGAGTCCGCATTCCACTTGTACTATAACTTGCGTACTTTTACTGAAAAGTACCTGATACGCATATAGGTTTAGTCTTTTTATGTTTGGGTTTGAATAGACCAACAATGCATTTTCCCATCTAAACGGTTACAGTGATGTCAAGGTTGAACAATTTTCCGTTGGATTTAAATTTAGGGGCTTGAAGAGCTTAACAATACAAACAAGTATCTAATTTCCAAAATTCACTTGTGGTTGTAGAGGTTTAGTGAATTCTCAAGAACGTTTTCATAGCACGTAAATATATCAGCAAATCGATTAAAAATTCAGATCGCTCATCACGTATTTATAGCACACCTTGTTTATGTTTTTCTGCAAGAATCCAATGGCACCTTTAGTTAGTTAGGTCATTGCAAAACTACTACTAAAACAATGAGTACTCTGAGACTATACAGAGAATATACTCCACAACAATTGAGGTGGAAACCTTCGAGAACATTTGTACTCGCTATGAATTTTAACGAGACATCAAACACATCCGTTACGTCCGTCGATTAGAACATCTCAAAGTCGTCACCGCCGTTTCATTACCATTTCGCACATGTAGATAGTCATTGCGTCATTTATGAGCTCATAAACCACACGCAAGTATCCATCCAGACAATATAAAAGTGCCATTAAAAAGAACAATAGAAGTGCGTACTTCTAACCCAATATTGCACTTATTGACGTACAAAAACACAAAAGGATTGAAAATGCAACGAAGTGTTTGAAAGAACCCATATAACCATATAAAATATAAGAACAGAACAAGAAACACGTGCCCTACATGTGTTTATGTTAAGCTGGTAGCCAGCTGAAGAAGCCCAAAACTGGTAGCACATGTCCCATTCAGTGTTATAGCAATGACAACCGGAAATACAAAGGCATAAGACATCTGCTCTTTATTCTGTTTTTCTACTTTTTGTGCATGCTTTCTTGGGCAAATTGCATTAGTTTCACTTTTAATTCGTACGTCTTTGAAGCAAGCTAAAATAGAATAAAAGAACTGGTTATGTAATTGGCAAGAAAATCCGTTGGTAATTAGGTCTTGTTAGTCATTGGAAATCACGATGCGTACGAAACTTTCGTTACTTATATTAACATTTGATCGTAACGTTTTGTAAATTCGTGCAACGGAAATACAAGTAAAAGCTAACATTTCCATTTCTTTCCGTTCCTTCACAGTATTTTCAAGCGTGTTATTGCAAAAAAGTACAGCAATTCTTTGATTAAGCAATTTATGTGATGCAATTTCATAAACTAGACTAATTAAAGGAAGATCTGTATGTAGTAATCGCTTAGCAAAAAGGTGAAGTAATTGTTATTTTTACTTTTGAGATTATAGTGTATATCAGAAAGTAAACACGAAGCAATTTGTCACAGTCTAATTATTTATTTATTTCAAGATCTGACAAGCGCACCTACAAGTTTTAAAAGTTTAGGTATGATATAGGCAACTAACATTACAGTAAACGTTGGAGCGTTCACTACGTTCAGCCATACAAAGTTTTAAACTATTTGTTTACAAGTTGAATCATTGCTAATAAATCTTCATCTGACTTAACAGTGCGACACGAGCCGTAATTGAGCGCAGAATAAGGTTGTATGTAAGTATTGTGTAGATGGACAACAAAACTTTGCAAATTCAACCGCACTTGCGCTTGTTTGCACCAATAATCGCATATCACGTGTTTTTGTTTTTGCAAAACAACCAGTGTGAAGGCCACGGTGAGAGTTAATATTATTAGCACAATATATAATGTGCTCTGACGTTGCCTGCGAGGCGTAAACATTACGAACATAGATGGGAAACTGGCTAATGTTTACAACCTGACGTCAATGAACGGGCCTCTACATTCACAAACGCAATGCTCATAGAAAAAACAATTATGCAATTAGCAATTTTTGATTTAAAGATTATATTCCGATAAACAATCGATAACATTCTGACTTATCATAGTTTTAGTAGGTAATCGCATCTTGTGATATTGTCAACTTTGCAAAACATAAAATGGATAAGCACATATCGAATGAACAAGCTGAGATGTTAACAAAGGAAATCAACAAAAACAAAACTTTTCGTGGAAATAATAGTCCTGCTGACACAGGCCAAGCGTGGCGCTAGTTGTTTCCTGCGCAAGCCATTGTCCTTTCCACAAAGCTTTGTCTATAAGTATAGATTTTCTCGCGGTACGTCTCACGAGACGTACGTTCTTGCTGTTTACATGGACGCGTGCCATTTACAATTGGCAAGTTGTTTTGAAAAGTTCGCGAATCCTATTGGTGGGCAAAAGTTTATTGAATATATATTCGCGTGACCTTTCCAGCGCGCGTTGTGCTGTTGCAGTAGTAGCGCCAGTGAAACATAAACAAGCGTTGGGTGTAGATACAGAATGCGCTAGTTATCGAGAGCGCGCCACTTACAATCGCGTGTTTTGATAGAGTTTTGCGGGAATTTCATGTGAATTATCGCATGACAGTGACTGCAACACGCAGCTGGATGATTAAACTTTGCGCAGCAAGTGTTTGATGCAGATGTCATCTTCTCTCCGTGCGTTTTTGCGAAAATTATTGCATGATTGACTCATAGTGTTTTCGTAAACAAGCATGGCGTTCGTGTTGCGTTCATTCAACGCACACAGTCGCGTGTCAGCGCGTGGATGACACTGAACCAGTGAGTAAAAGTGATAAGCAGGGAGCGGAAATTGACACCGTGGGATCGCGATATTCGATTGACTTTTCGTGTTTTGGGTTCGAAGACGCTTATAGTGCCAGTCACCCATCTTGTGTCACTGCGTTTGCGCGCTGTGTTATTTGGCTATTTACGGTTGTGTTTACGTTTATCAACAGTTTGTTATAAAATCATTTGACCAAAGTTCACGCTGGTGACAAGCTATCATTGAATTTGGTGGATTGGAACACGACGGGTAAGCGTTCAACCGTTTTCCATATTGCTAGAAATCGTTAAAGCACGAACGCCTCCTCCATTGCTCCATTACGCGTGCGTTTGTTTACATCACAATCATTGTTTACAAAGTTCTCCGGGGATGGTAACCTGAATTGTATCGCTGGTAAATTACATAATATCGTATACCTATGCTAATTGGCTCACAATTAACGCATTTTTGCGAAGTGTTACTTGATTCGAGCTATTTCACAATAATGCATCATAAACATAACCTTCTTTCTACATATGTGTGTTGACCAAGTCAGCTTTTTTTGTTTGGCAAAGTGGCATCTACAGGTGGCAATTGTTTACAGATTGGCTGCTTTACGACATGGGTGATTATTTTATCGACCCGGGAATTGCTGTCAAGGAAGAACCTATGCTTGAAACTGGTCTGAATACTATGAATATGTCCGCGAGCGTTCCTATTCCACTCAAACGAATGGAAGACTACCGTGAGATTCAGTTCGACGCGATGGACTCCCCAAAATACCAAGACCTGCTGACGCAAGTGGCGTCTCCGGAGTCCATTGACGACCATGCCATGTGGGGAAACATGGATATCAGCAAGAACGAAACCACACTGCAGTTTAATGACGATGATATCTTCCAAGTGGACAAAGCCGATCTGATACAAGACTCCACACTGGCGAACATCGATGCAACTGATGACATTCTCTTCGCTGACCTGAATTTCGACGATCTTCTATTGCCCGAGGACAATAGCAGTAGCTACATGTCGCCTGACGGGCAGAAAACGCTTCCTATTATGCAGAACAACTACCTCAACTCATTGAATAACAATGCTACCTTATTAGCTTCCTCATGCCCGCAGAGCGGCGGCTTGAGCTACTTCAAAAACGACTTCTACAGTGCGAATTCCAACTCGTATGAGTCACTCAACAAATCGGCCTTTTCGCCGACAAGTCAAGCGAGTTCAAGTTCTTCGCTATATATACCAACGGCGTCGCCCTCTTCGTCGTCCTTGCAGCAAAGACACAGCACCTTGCACGAGCTTCTCAAGCGAGACAGCTACACCCCACAGGAAGGACCCCTTCTGGGGCAGTCAGTTCCAGGACCCAGTGGTACCTTGATTCCGCGATCGGGCACGCGCCTCCAGCACAAGGTCAGTCCGAATTCGCGACTGTCATCTTCAGCACCGACGCACTCAATGCTCGAGCAGTTGTGGCAGCCCAGAGAGCCGCGTCCGCATTTACAATCCACCGGGTCACAGTTCGAGGCTGGGTCAACGAGCTCCTTGTCCACCGGCGGTGTGCTCAGCCCGGAAGCGCCGGATATATCTCATGATGAGCTTGATAGCGACGACGACAGTGATCATTACGAGGATTATTCCACAGATGGTACGTATCTTACGCATGGATATAGCACAAATGAATTGCATTGCATTCATTTAGTATTCATAGAAAGTTGCATAGACTTGTTTTCCAATCGAAAATACACGATTTCAATAATTAAGCAATCAACACGCGCGGTGGGGTGTTAAATTTAAATTCTGGTTTGTTTTTGCGCAACGACACATAAAATACACATAACAAATCTTTGAGTAGTTAATAATATTGCTCGCAAAACAAAATTATACAAAACAAGCGCGAATGAAAACGTATACTATTTGAAAACAACAAAATTGGAAACTACCTACAATTATTAGTTTTAAGTGTTATTGATTGAAGAAACGCCATAGAACACGCCTCCGAAGTGCGAATTGAATTCTATGAAAAATTATGTGTACATTAAAAGGCAACACGTGTCTGCAATAAGCATGTTATGCGCGCGAAATAAAATGCATATTTTCCATTCATGACGAATGCACACGCGTTTGACATTTGAGTTAAAAATGCGTTTGTTATTCGAAAAAGTTGGCGCTTGTTTGATATACCTTTCTATTTAATATGCACCGCTGTGTGCTGGCATATTTTTCATAAGTTCAGCGTAAACATGTTATGGGTTCACGTTTTATTTGCTTCCTCCTTTGCATACTCCATGCCACACATGTGTACATGGGAATAAGAAACTTTGCAAATATTTACAATAGGTATATCAGGGTATAGTGTGCGAAGGAAACATTAACTTTTAGCACTATTATTTTTATGCCAATATCAAAACAACCTTGCTGGTCGCTCCTAGCAGGAGCGGAAAGTTTAAAAATACGAAATAATCTCTATAAGTGCGACCTTGGCGATTTCGAATGACACTTTTATTACATAGATAGGAAAGGAAAGTGTTTTAAACACAAACATGTAAGCCCACAATCAATTGATTTCGAATAATTACTGTACCGAAACGTGTGATGGCAATTTTCATTGTTATCAGGTTATCAAGTGTTTTGCGATTTAGTGTACATCTCCGTACTCGGCCCGGCGATAAATTATTTAATTGAATTTAACTGCTCTTGAAGCGGGCTTTAACAATTGGCTGGCTGGCTGGTATGCAGAGTGTATTGGCCTAAGTATGTAAATACGCGCTTTTGTTTTCTATTTTGATTCGACAGGCAGAATGTAATGTGCAAATCATAAAATATGTGTTTACAAAGCTAAAGATAGGATAATTAATAGCACTATCGTTTTTGTAAACACTCAGGCTTGGATATCAATTGTAAAAAATATCTATGTAAATGAACTGCAAAGTAAAGTTTTACCAGCTTTTGTTTTGATTCGCTGAGAGGCCAGGCATGACATGACACACTGATCATGATACGGAGGAAATGCTTATACAATAGTACTAGCTTTGATTTTCAGGGCCAAGTTGAATCATGCGGCTGGTGTTGGTTTGTTGGTGTGATAGAGCATTATACTCAAATGGCAAATTAAAACCCAACTAGAAAAAGCGCTCAATTCATGTATGAGGTTGCAAAACAAACAAGGCGTTTGTTCGCACGATAGATTTACGTGTCGTCGCACCGCATGTTTTGCAGCTATTTGGCTGGCTATTGACCGCGGAAAAACCTTGAATTCAATAACATGTGGATGGTTTATGCTTGTTGTTTTTCTATATGCTTGACATAGGAGAACATGTTATAGATAAAACAGTGACACATATGTATGCTAATATGTTGCTTCTTTGTAGGCGATTCAGACGAAGAAGACGAGCACGGCAATAAAATTCAAGGCAAAAAGAAGGAGCGTTACTTTTGGCAGTATAACGTGCAAGCGAAGGGGCCCAAGGGTCAGAGGCTGATTCTGAAAACAAAGATGGAGAATCCGCATGTACTTAACCAGGTCACCGATCCGGTGTTTAGTCCAGATTGCGCGGTGCGCGGGATTAAGCATAGTGGCAAGGCGCGCAAAGGCGACGGCAATGACCTAACGCCGAATGCGCGCAAGTTGTACAACATTGGCAAGGAGCTCGATAAATTGGGACGGATTATTAATGACATGACGCCGGTGAGCGAGCTGCCATTCAATGTGCGCCCTAAGACACGGAAGGAGAAGAATAAGCTCGCTTCACGGGCATGCAGATTGAAGAAGAAGGCGCAACATGAGGCGAACAAAATAAAGTTGGAAGGATTGGAGAGCGAGCATAGTAAGTATTGCATGCGCTAAACGGTGTGTTGCGTCAGGTGCAGTAAATGTGTTTTTACATTACAGAAAAACTCATTACGTTCCTGCACCAATCCAAACAAATACTGAAAATCAAGTTGAGTCATGCGGCTCAAAGTAAGTCCGATGATCTAACGCAGCACGTGGAGAAGATTGTGAAATCATCAGGGAGTAAGTTGTTTACCATTCTTATGCAAATTTAGGAAATATACCTTTCTCCGTGGTGTATAATTGTGGTATTGTTTCTGTGCTTTCAGAGAATAAAATTGCTGGGGAGACTACTGAGTATGTAAACAAGGTACTCGATAAAATCAAAGTACAACAAGGTGGCGTTTCAATTAAGATGGAGGATTGTATGTTGTAAGTTTGTTCCTTAGTTTTTTTGGTAAGGCAATGAATGACAGCTCGTTTTAACGGGAATCTCTTTTATTATGTACATTTTAATTGGTTCGAACAGCCGTTACGGTTTTAATTGGACACGTTTGATGTCGAATTGGTATTTATTGTACTTGTTAAGGGTTATTTTTATTTCAAATTTTAACTAAGACATTGTTATGTTTAGTAATTTAAATTTTTATTGTTCCTATTAGGTTGTTAATATGATTCCCAATAACAGAGCAGAAAGGCAGTTATGTAAGGTAAAAGTAAACTTAGGTAGCAGCTTCAAAAGCGGTAGTTTATAGAGATTTATGTATTTATCATTCTTAGTGTTATTGGCTGTGATGCCAAAAAAGTCAATAAGTAATTCATACTTTTTTTTAAATCTTTCATTCGCTGCATTAATTGTTCGTTGTACTTGTTCCTACAAGTTACCATACATTATTACGTTTACATATTTTTGTTGCGAGTTATACAATATCTACGTGTCATTATATTTCTAATGATAAGGCCATTTGTTTATAGAATAACAATATTCAGAAGCACTATGCTTCATTATTAGTAAGTACATAATGTTAAAGCAGTAGGATGTTTGGCTTCAAAAAGAAAGGAACCATTGAATTGCAACAAACAAACATTTGCTACAAATACCAGGCTTTAAATAGGAGGCGTTTATAAATGATACAAATGATATTGGCTGGGAATTGTTTATATATTTCTAATACATAATTCAAATATGTATATATTTAACAAACTAATGCACCAACTACTATTAAAACATGCACAGCTCTGCATGTACACCGTGATGATATTTCTACTGTTCAAACAACGAAAAGAGTTGTTTTCGTTGGCGCAAATTGTAAAAAATGTGTTCAGTTCGTGATAAGAAGCAGGCCATTTTATTAGATTTTCACTCAATGTGGTGTCACTAAACAAACCTGTGCTAGTTACTACTAATATGTACCTCTACCTACTATCTAATGGTGTAATATAAACATGGACGTTTTAATCTGCTAAACACCAATCAAATGTTTGCAACTCACATACAAGTAAATTTGTTGAATGCTAATTTATTTTTAACTATGTCTAAGTATGTAATAGGGAGCAATAGAGGAGGACGTTTAGTTGGTTTGTTTGTAAAAAGTCATTTGTTGTTCTACTTTAATTTTCTGTTTGCGACCGAGACTATTGTATAGCGACCGGGCGCACTTTATTATTATGAAACAGGGCTGTGTTATTACATTTTAATCGTACAATTAGGGATACAATAATGGCAGAATGCAAATACTTGCAGAGAATTGAATGATATCAATATGTGTAGTGAGCAGCGAAGCCAACATAAAGTAAATGTAGAGAGTGCATCTATTTTTGCTAAATCAGAGAGGATAATATTATATGAGTATATTTCTTGTTACTACTAACACGATACAAATTTTGCCAAGTGTTTTAGATTAAAAGAGAGTAATTAACTTTTAAAGTTTTACCAATATCTAGATTATAACTTGAAATATGTCAAATGTTCGATATATTTCTATATATTATATTCAAGCAAAGAGAATATCATTGTTAACATACAATAATATTGTTAGTTTTAAGGCAAGATTATTGGAGTGTCATCAAAGAGGGTTTTATTTTTATTATGCGCAAATAAACTAATGATTGGCCATCACTTTTCTCGTATTATATATTTAATTTTGTATGTAGAACATTCATTTACTAGACATAAAAATAGTAAGTAAACAGGCTTAAATCAAATATGAATGGTTTCTGTTAAATATATTCTTTATGTTGTCACCAGATGGTTATAGTAGCCTTGCTAAATTGATTTTATTATCTTTTATTATCAAATAGTCAATATCAACTATCACTATAACTCTAGAGTCAATGTATGTATCATTTTACTATACTAATAATGACAATATTAATAGATTCTAATCGTATTGCCTTTAATTTGCAACAAAGCATAAAGAAATAAGGTAGTTAGCATTTATTTTCTTTATACGAGGTGTATTACGCCACCCAGCAAGTACAAAGTAGTATAAATCCACAAAAGAAAAAAGTACACATAAATCGGAACGCTTGTAAAAGATTTACCGGATTTCACTAGATTTAACCACAGACTTTAGTGAAAAATGTAAAGCTTGCGAGGCGCGTCGCAAGTAATACAAAAGAGATAAACTGGTGGCAAACAATTTGTGAGATATATGAGAGCGAATCAGGTGGCAGAAAAATAAACCCTTCCTGAGAAGGGCGCGCTTCCAACTTCGGTGACAAATAAATGATTAATGCATTATGTAGTGAGCTCAATTTATTTCCATTTCTTTGAGTCCACCGCTCAACCCAACTCGTGCTGAAGCACTTCTGGTGGCTTCTCATTAGCCGCGGTTTATGAAAATTAATTAATTTTTTGGCGTCGCCGCGCGGGGTTGCGGTGACATTATTAGTTTTAATGGTTTGCTATCGCAATGTGCCGTGCCGTGCAGTGCTGTATGGAAAACTTTAGCACAGCATGCAAAGCCATAATTATTCAATATTATCCATTAACGATGCGCATTCCGCGCATGCACGCGCATGAAAATAATATGAGCGGACAGATTGGTCATTGGAAAAGCGCGCTGGAATTGTGACGCTTGCAGAGAATCAAATCAGTGCCACCACCAGCGTATTCGAGTGAAATGCTCACTGCTGATTGAGTAATGCACAGAGCATCGGACGCAATTAATTATTTCCGCAAAATTCTCGTCATACTTCCAGCACGTTATTAACTTGCTAATTTACAACATATTACAACTGTGCGACCATAAATATCATGAAATTCCAGTTGAAATTGTGCGCTTCAAATGAGAAAATCTTTTTTAGGGCGAATAATGAAATGATGAGATTGAGTAATACATGGGCAGATGATTATACTAGGGATTAAAGGATTACGTCTAGCTATGTACGTCCTTGCTTGTTTGCCAATTGGGCAGCCGTTGCTGGCTGCTCTGCATCAATTTAAATACTGGAGCAGGCGGCTTGTCGTCGTTTGATTCCCGTTGATATTCCTGGCAATTAAAGCCACTGCGGCGCAGTGTTGGGGCGGTCGCCCTCGTGCAGCTTTTTGACTCTTGCGAATGCACTGCGCGTTTATTACAAGCGCACAATTCTCTCACGTACCTATGTGTGTATAAATTAAACAACGACTAATTTTCCTGCACCAGTCGCAGTTGCTCTAATGAAGTTTTAAATTTTAAAAATTGTCATCACTATTGCTATAGTTACAGGCAGCCAACGTCTCTCAATCGTATAA
This sequence comes from Aleochara bilineata, assembly GCA_003054995.1. Classification (NCBI taxonomy): domain Eukaryota; kingdom Metazoa; phylum Arthropoda; class Insecta; order Coleoptera; family Staphylinidae; genus Aleochara; species Aleochara bilineata. The sequence continues at coordinate 54,148 of NBZA01001904.1, forward strand.
AAGTTCAGTGTTTTAGAACTAAAGAACTTAAAGTAGATTGAAATTATTGAAGATCAATTGATTTATTTATGCGACTGTCATTCTGGAAAGGTACGTTGTGAATGCATTGTTCATTAAATTAATTATAACAAGAGCGATTCTCTGAAAAGGCTTTTAGGACTATGGGCAAAGCTTTATTAATTTACTTTTAAAACATTTTTTAATTGGCACTTTGATCCATGTTGTGACTCTATTAATCGTATCACAGGAATATTACTTACGGAGATTCGTTTTTCCGAGACTCAATTTGCATTTTTAAACGCGGCGATTTCCTCGGCGCGGCGCTGAAACTTAATCCCTGGATATTCATTGAGTTTTTCACTTATTTTTCAGCCATTAAAAGATCAATTACTGTTTCTCATTTCGTTTTAAGCCCGATATTGGCGATTGTAACCAGCTGTGCTTTATTATTTTCATAATTAACATCTTTAATTATACTTTAATTACACTTTATTATTTCCAATCATTTTTTATTTTGATTGCAATTTTAATTTTAATTTAGTTTTTAATATTATACATCGTGTTGCGTTTGTGGCGCGCATCATTTTATTCGCAATTATTTTTAATTTAATTTCTTGTTTTTCTATAATTTCATCGATGACCTGGCGGATAATATTAATTGAAATATAGGTACATACAAGCAGATTCATTAAAAATGCTCGTTCATTATTCGGTTAAATTTGAATGCGTTTTAAAATGAAAACCTGATATTTTATTAACTTATTAATAAATACATTAGCGACCCACTGAGTGTTCAGAATTGCTGAACAAAAGTTTAGTTTTGCTGATTATGGAATAAAAGAAAGCTTTTACAGTGTTGGCCTGCTGACGCCGTTCCGTAGAGTTCCGTAGAATAGTTGTACGTGTTGGGCACATATGCGAGACTTCTGCGCGGCTGAAAAACGCAATTCTCGAGGAAATGGAATTAATGATGAAATTTTCATGCAAATGCACCATAACCGGTCGAAAATTTGCCATGTAATTGTTATGCGCCCACTCGACGATGGCAGCGCCGCGGGCGCGTTACAACCCCCAGTTCGCGTGGAACGTATTGCCGTCCCCGTCACACTAGCGGACAAAAACAAAGGGCGCATAACGCCGGAGAGAATAAACAAAACACACGCATATTTGCCACTCGGCGCGGCGCGTTCAATACGTTAATAAAATCGACGCATCAAACTTTATTGAAAATTAATTGATAATTAATTGCGTTATGCGCGTATTCATATCTGCGTTTTGATTTTGGCCGCCTCCAATATTACCTAATCTGCATATCTGTGAATTTTTTCTCCGGCGCCGCAGGCATTCATTATGGCCCTGGCATTGCCGCCCCATTACCACAATGAACGCATGCAAGTATAACGGTAACTATCGCACTTGCTCAGCAAGAGGCATGCATGAGAAATATTAATTTAAAAGTTTTAATTAAAATATGTTCAGAGAACGCACATCATGTTGTTTGCTATTGACTGCCTGCCGACATAATTAAAACGCATTTGTGCGCGTTTTTGTTGATGTTCATTCAAACGTTCAGTTTAAAATGTACACGCAATATACTATTATAAAATACAACAATTCTTTCAGCCATTTCAAATATTTAATTACGGCTTGACAAAGAGACAAAGCAAAGCAGTAAATAATTATGCACGAAGTTGACTAAGCATCAAAGGGTTTAGTCATGTAGGCGCTTGGAAAACATGACGCAACTTCGACACAAACGTTTCAATTTTCCTGGAACAGGTTGCAACTTCATAAATCAATTATTGGAAAGACGATTTGCCCGCTATTTTGAACATGAAGTGGATGCACTGATGCATCGCGTACGAATTTCCCAATTTTCGGGGATAATTCCGCTGTGAAATATTGACAAGGCAACGCTAATTAAGAAAGAAATAACGAGCTGAATTACCAATCGCAGAATTATCTAATCATAATTAATGAGCGGATTAGAAAGCGAGCTAATAGCGGAATTAATTGAAAAATCGTCGCGATTTTTTCAGGCGTGGGCAAATAATTAATCGACGACTGCAAAACCACCCTCGTGGCAGGAGAATAAAGATGAAGACGTGGGCGAATGGTACAAGAACGAACCCGACCGCTCCGGAGAGGAGAGATGGTGTGCAAACGAAGCGCGAAATGCTCGAGCAGCACTTTCGAGCTTGAGTCTTGCGCTATTTTTCGGCATCCACCCAGCCAGCCTGCAGGCAATTCGTGTACATTGCATTCCCAACGTTCGAGAGCATTTAAAAATCAATTTGCCGGCGAAAACAGACGCGCTTCAGTGATTCACGTTCAACTTCTTGCTCCAACGGTGTTGCTTCTCGTGCAAGAAGTGATAGTTAACTATGCTGTATCCTGCATATGTGCATATTTTTACAGGGTGTTTTTCACAAAACAACAATTTACAGCAAGGATAAATCTGCAAGTACTATGCTCAAACTATTGACTCTTGGATGATACACTTGGAGAACTTGCTGCAGAGTGCACAGGAAGTGTAAGTGGAGCCACTGGCAAGCAGGCAAGAGGCCTTGATTCAATTTATTACACTTTTAGGCGTTCGCGAACGGAAACTTAATTACGCAGCGCAAGCACCAGCAGCGCCGCCTCCATTTTGCGTCGCGCGTTTAATAAAAGTGCGTCAAAGTGAATTATTACCTTTTACAACGTCGCGTATTAGTATCTACTGACTACGGTCGCTTAGCATTCTGCTGACTATTTCACAAGGACAAACGCAGTTATTAGTTTCTTTCTATGTAAAATTTAATTACCATCCAGCAATCGATGTACGTTTTGGTTAAATTGTGTTTATACACGAAGGAAATGTAGAATTCTTGAGCATTTATACAGATGGAAACACTCAATGCTGAAATAATCTCGTAATAACAGCACAACATAGCGCAAGAACTTGCCAAGCATTGTCCTTATTGCTGGCGAGTAACTTGAGTCCTGCTTGCCTGCCATGTGTATGTATATTTACTCCTGCGCAA
>NBZA01001904.1:67711-93363 GCA_003054995.1 Aleochara bilineata
TTCGTTTCGTACCTCTTTTCGCTCGTGGCAGCTTGGCGGCCGCTGTGCCTGCCGGCTGCATGTCACATTTTCATCATCACTTTTTCACCGTATAGTCCATGATGTGCCATAGCACTTCACGCGGAAATGTGAATATTTTAAAATATGCAATATATGAAAATTTCATATGTGCCTAAGTTGTGTACGCTATTGTTGGCGGTTTGCCGCTTCAAAACTTGTTCCCCAACGCTCCAAATACAGACAGGACACGTGTCTGTTTCAACGTTTTATTAAATTACGTGTGTATCACATCATCAGCAAGAACAATCCCACCTACAGCTCATCTACTTATACAAAAAGCTCTAAAAACTATAAAAATTTAATAACACCTGCCTGAACATTTTGCAGATGAATAGGAACCATGGTAACCAGCACTCAATATCATTCACATTTTTAATATTTTGAAAGCATAATCAAAATTTCCATGAATTCTATAGAATCCGCTGCATATCGGCGCGCATTAATTAGTGAAATGTTGATGTAACTAATATCATCAAAAACAGTGCTGTTGTTTAATTATCCATGCAGCGATGTATTGTCCACAATTAATTATAATAATATTATTGTTGTTTATAACAATATAGAGCGCGCGCATTGCATTTTCAGGACAGCGCCGTTGTGATATTAAAAGCCATCTGCTATTATTAAACGCTTTGATAAAAACGCCAGGCTCGGTTCTTCGGACATGGACCAGAGGCGAGGACAGTTACATCATTAACTAATACAAGCCTCGCTTGAATACACCACGCTTCTAGACTCATTGTCCACTGATGCGCCAATAATTATAACCGAATAACGAAACGAGCAAACTTTGATTGTTCGAGTGGACATACACGCTGATCCGCTATCAGTCGATGTTCTGGTTACCCAACCCTTCCACCCTTTTCAAGCCTTTTGCCACCAAGCTACCCCTAGATAGCTTTATCCCATCTGTATTAAGCTCATCCTTTTCCAAGGGGTGATCAATTTCCTTTGTTTTGTGGGGGTGAGTAAATGAGTTGACATACTAGAAAATAGTTTAATAGTTTAAACTTACAATAATGTAGTTAAAATGTGGGTAAAATGTGTGATGAAGTGGGTATATCATGACCTTAATCAAGGATAAGAGTGATTTTTTCAGTTAATATAAAAGTGGAAAAAATAGACCTGAAACAAGGTCAGAAAGAAGGGTATTTTAACGCTTCACAGGATATCTTCCGCATGTTTGGTCGCTATCATGCGTAGCGTAGCGCTGCGGTGGCACGTGGTAACGAAACCCCTAGCTTTGACAAGTGAGCTGTGTGTGCTCTCATGGTCGGAATCCTCGACCCATGCAGGACGCTCCTAATCGAAGAGATCCGAGCCCAGAATGCTTCGAGCTCTCCTTTGATGGATGTGGATTTGCATTATGCAGGAGAAAGCACCTCAGCCCAGTGGCAATCAGTGAATTAAACGCTTATAATTCAGTGGCATATTTATAGCCCGCACGATATTAGTAGCAATCGCTCTTTGGGCGCGATTGTGGAGATTTTGGGATGAAATAAATCTTGCTGGGAGTTGAGACACGCAGAAGTAGAAGAAGTTGCAAGAAACAAAGCGGTGCACGAACGCCTTGTGCAGACAAAGGGCAGCAGACGGCGGGAATCGGGCAGTGGGATCCCAGACAATTTACAACACATGTTGTGTGCCGCTAATTCCCACTCATTACTCAACAATTCAACAGCAACAAGACGTAATTACGTTACATTTATTTCTTCCTCCCACACGCCATGCCCACCGCGCTGACAAACAGCAGATTGTTAATCACTCTTTGGTGATTGACCTTATAAATCTCCAAGGAATCAGTGTAATCTATCCGACCTTTGCTTGCTTGCTTAATAATCAAAGGTTTTCATTACAAAGTAAAGGTACAGCTCTCACATGACATATCAGAATCAGACATTTAAAAATTAGAATATGTACTTATTTACTGATAAATTTTATCTTTTGGAGTGCTTGTAATGATAATTTCAAATGTGTTTATCAATATAATATTAAGTCAAAGGTAAATATATTTGTATACTTATCAAACATTTTTATAATACTAGCAAATTCTCCACTGCAATTTATGTTACATAATCGCTGATATTAATTGATTATCAGTATATCAATTATTTTTAGAACATGAATTGCGACAGATAAATACTTTGCGTTTGGCAAACATTTGTTAGTTTATACTCAACTTGCAAGCTTACAGGTAACAAACACCCATCCAAAATGTCAATCGTTGCAGGAAAATACGAATTCTACAAGCAGGAGAATGGCAAGGACTTCTACGCTGCTGTAGGAGGTAAAATGTTAGCCAAAGCAATAAGAAATACGCAATAATTCCACTAAAACCTAAACAGCCTCCGAAGAATTCGCCGCGAAATCAGATGTCACCCCAACCACCCTTGAAGTGATCCACGAAGGCAACAAAGTTACGTTGAACAGCCACTACGCCGGCAAAGTCAACACTGTTGTGTGCGTCGTCGGGCAGACCTTCAAGGACAAGATGCCCACAGGCGTCGAGCTTGACGTAAGTCACTTACCTGCATACTTAAGCACTATTGAGGCTTATTGCCTGTTTCAGAGCGTGCCCAGCATCGAAGGCAACAAATTGATCATCAAGAGCAAGAAGGACGGCGCTGACATGGGCCAGCGTATCTATGAATTCACCGGAGGTGAAGTCATTGTTGTAAGTTGGACAAAACGAACCAAATCGAACAAAATCAATTAATTAAATGCATTTCTAGTCCATCTCTGCCAAAGTCACATCCGTGGTCTGCAAACGCTACTACAAGAAAGTCTAAGAACTGTGCATTGTTATTTCTAGAATAAACGTAAACGAATAAATTTATGGCTATTGTGTGTGCGTTATTGAGAAATTGAGAATTTGTAAACCTAAACTAACCGCCAACTCAGGGACTCAGTCTGAGACTTTGTATAATACTGAAGGCGTGCAACAACAAAACAGCCCACAATAGATTTGCTTCTCTATTGTTCGGCGTGTATGTGTAGATAGCTTTTCTCCTGGTGCCGAACGCTCCTGCTCCTGCAGCGCACGCTGCGGTGGCTGTCGGTGATGGTCTTAGGAGGGATTTCGTCAACGAATTTCCAAGACGCCGGCTGCATAGCTTAATTCCCTGCGAAGTTGTACTTATACCGATGTATAATGGCAGTGGCGGTGATTGGCAATCGATTTGCTCGCGTTTACAGCACAGCACCGACGCTCTATGCTTATAAATAGAAATCTTATTAGGTAATATCAAGTTTGTTATTATTTGAACAAAAATCTTGTTAATGTTATCACTTTTTAAACATTTGTTTAATTTAAAAATTGGCAGACAATTTGGATTGTTGTAACAATGTAAAACAGATTTGTACGCAGCCAAACTAACGTTTAGCGTACAAACATATTTCCGTAAACTGGCTATACTCACTCACCTCGGAGGCGGCGCGCGGCGAGAGTTTATGAATATGAAATGTATCCAAGTTGTCGAAGTCTGCGCGGAGGCCGTACACGCTGAAAGCAAAACCATGTACACATCATTATTTCATGATTTAGGGCGCGCTTCTTCGGCGATCGTTGCTCTTGCCGGAATGTGGCTGCGCTGCCGACGGCAATCGACCATTTTTCGGCGCACTGGAGGCAGCGCCGATTATTTTGTTTCGTTTGTTTGCCTGCCAGATTATTTGTATGCGCAACAAATCGATTCCGCTCATACTTTCCATTATCCATCAATAAAACACACACAGTTCCGTAAACAATGAAACGTACCAGGTACCTACTAGAGGCTATCCAGACGTGCAATAATTATTTTAATAAACCAACAAACAGGCCAACTTGGCTGCTCTTGCCTAGGCGCACATGCATTATGTATAAAGCAAGTCGTTAAATTTTTCCTTCATTTCTTCATTCTTTCTCAATGCAACTGCAAATTGCCAATCGTAAACAATGACAAATTGTGTAAAGTTTATTGCAACAAACTTACTAATGGAAATATCGACATTCGAGTACAAGTTTGCACTTGGTTACTATTGTTCTCTCAAGTTATAAACTAGTTTAATTATTACTAAGTAAAGCTCAAGCTTTAAACTCTTACAGTTATTTAAATAACGTCCTGTTTTTCTATGCAACAGTAAGTAAGAAAACATAACATAATCTACAGAAAAATACATCATGTGTTGTTTTTTACCTGCAGAAATTAATTACACTAATAAAACAACACAATGCACGTGCAGGAACACGTAATCTTGCAATTCAGGACTCAGGCACTGATTCAGTTTTATATTCACGTCGCTGCAAGAATGAAAGGATGACAGCGCTAGCACCCATCATAATTATAATGCATTATGAAGGGTGTAAATAATTAAGCGTCTGTCGTTATCCACACCAAGGCCATCTCTGTTTTATATTCATGCGCGTTATCCTTGGGCCTGAGCGAGGACTCAGTCGCACCCTGCGCTGTGGTTGTCTCGTTATCGCCGCATATAAATGCATATAAATGACGCACCTGCCCCTCGGCTGACGCCCCCGTTAAGTTAACAACAACATCAACAATGGGTGCAAGGACATAGTGTCCTGGCACTCCGTCAGCTAGCATGATGCGATGCAGTGGTCTGTGCTGTGCTGTGCTGGGAAACATACGCAAATGGCGTGTGGTCGGCAGCCTGCAGGAATGGCGAGATTATACTCGGTCAGAACGGTTGACGTTTGGAATTAGCGTGATGGTAGCGGGGGCAGCGCGCAGGATCAAGCGCTTGTGTTGTTCGAGGACTCGCACTCGTACTCGTCCTGGCAGAGATGAGGGTTTTGCAGATGGTCGGGTAGCGATAGCAGCCTGCCATGCCGGCCGCCGAGGTGCAGAGGACTGATGAGTGACTGTTTGCTTGGAGGGCCTGCGTCGCGACGCTGCTCGTCTGGCACTCGTTCGCTTGCTTGCTTGCTTGCTTGTTTGTTCATGAAACATGTAGACGTTTATTACCCGTATAACCGCACAAATATACGTGTCATATCTTGTCGCACACAAAGTTGCGCGGCATTATTTGTTTGCGATTGAAACTTTTGCATAAATTTCACTCACTGGAATTAACTTATTAGCACGCAGAGACAGATGTAATTTTACTAATTAATTATACATTTGCGCAATCAATAACTTGCCTCAAAATATTCAAATTTCGTGCAGAAACGTCTCTAGGGGTTTAACAGTTTCTAGATGTTTATATTGTGATTGTAATTAAGGTCCTTTGGGGTCCTAAGAAGTTTGTCTTGACTTGAGAGTAAGACGAACACATTTCGTTGTCATTTCTCTAATTTATTCTTGTAATTAAGCACGTAATCAGTCCACAAACTAAATTGTAAATTAATATTACAACCCATTTTTTATTTAGTTTTTGTGTTTGTGTTTTATTGTATTAATTTGTTAATTAAACCTAAATTAAATTTAAAATTAATTGCACCGCATTAAATAATTATTGCCACACCAATTAGATAAGTCCATTTAGATTAAATCCATTATATTTAAATAATTATTACAATAATGAAACTTTGTTTAAACGTGACCTACATTTTTAGGTGAATTGAATTCAATCAATTTCTCCAAATCAAGAGAAAAATTTATATTCAGGACGCCCGTGAACTATTACATTAAATAATTTAAGTGGTCCTAACTGGGGATTCTGAATAAAACGCCAGAACGACCCTTTTAGGCACTATTACCCTAGAAATTTACGTTTTATTACTGGGTGCTCGTTTTTTAGCAAACACACTCCAGGTAAACGTGTTTTCAGCTAAACTTTTCTGTAATTTCATTGAATTATGTAAATATTCATCTAAAATTCATAGTAAACGTGTGATATTTCAAGGTTTCTTTGAGAAATCGGAGAAGACACTCATTGTTTCTGCAGAAAAAACAGCAGCAAAGAAAAACGTCTCGATCACTTTGGAAATGTGTCAGCAAAACGTTAGGCGGAATTAAACTATAATGAGAAATTCCATCCGAAAAATGCCCCATCTCTTCGCATAAACGCCGCGCAACATTTACGTACATCATTTCCGCTTAATGTTTTATCTGCTGCACTGCGCGACGTCAAAGACCTTTTACTTCAGACGCGTTGGGCTCCTTCCTCTCTGAAGAAGCTGAGGAACTGCAGACGCTCCACTCTGCGCATTCTTAAAGATTCACTTCGCTTTGTCGGATATTAAAAATGCAGAACGCACGTTATAATTGAAACATCTAAAGAGAAATCAACGAAACCTAACCTATGAAAAAAACAAAACAAACAAAACTAAAAGTTGTTTTAGGAAATTAATTAAGTTTCAATTATTGCACTGGTAAAACAAGCGGTATATATTAATTAAACTAATTAATAATGAACAAGAATGGTGTGTTTATTACTATAAAAATTAAACCATTTTCATGGAAATTTTAAAAGTTTTAGTGTTCTTTTAACGAGTGGACTCTACTACAACGACGTAGTTTTAGTTTCCAGAATGTGAGTTCAGTCTGCATACAATTTGCGCACCTATACAGAAACGAGATGGAATGCTGCACACAAGGATGTGTGCGTCGCGCCACGGCGCAGCATCCAGACGCTCATCGTGGACCGGCAGAGCGTCGCGACGCTCTCTCCGACAGTCCGCACTGGGCATAGCGTTCGAACGGTTGGTTCGGTCGGCACCTTTTAATAACCCTCCTTTTGCCCGTTTTATCTATTATTAAATACCCTCAACGACAAGCATATATATAAATTCGCAAGTATATTCTCCTGCAACTTACTCACGATAAGATCAAAGAAGTAATAACAAAATTTCTCTAAATTTGCGCCTGCAAACCAACAAGAAAACAACCACCCAGAATTAATTAATTAACTACTACTTGATTAATTATATCTGTAAATATCAGCACCAGCAAATCAATAGTTCAAACAAATATCAATTAGTAAAGTATAGTTGTGCGAAAGAAAGCAAAGATTCGAAGATTCCTGGGAAGAAAAAGTTAAGTGCGAGTGGATTTTCGAACTGTTTGATTAAATTATCACCGAGGCGATCAGTCAGCGAGAAGCAAAGATTTGTCAACTGTCAGCGTTTCTTGGACGTGTAATTAATTGGTAAGTAATTAGATCAGTAATTGATTGATTAACTAACTACCTACTTATTTATATCGATTTCTGATTGTGACGATGATTTGATGAGTCAAAAGTCACACTTGCACTTGCGAAGCGACGGTGACGGCATGTGCCGCTGGATGAAAATAGAACGCTGTAATGAGACAGAAAAAGCTTTATGCACGCATTCGGCGAGCGCACGCCGTGGAATGTCGACACTGCGGTGCACTTGCGAGATAGAATAGAGTTCAGCGTCAGTTCGCGTCGTGTTCTTCCTTCTTGTCTCTTTTCTCTTTGCCGTGAACGTTGACGTGGATTTTTTGCGCTATTCTACAGCGTGCTATTATGCCGCGAGCGCGACTTTCATGAGCGCCCCATCCCCCGCATGTGATGTATGCGAAAAGTCAAAGCGCGATGAAATTGCACTCGCGCCGCGCACTACATCCTGCAGAAAGGACGAGAAAGCTGTCTCGGTGGCAGCGTAAAGGTAGGAAGAGTGGAGTAGATAGAGTCGACTGGGGCACAGGATGGAGTGCAAAGTAACGAATAGTCTGCAAATTCTTTGTATATACAGTAGCAGCGCGACGCCCCGCGACGCACGAAGAGTTTATATATGTATTTTTCCATTGAACGCGTCTGATGTTTCATATTTCATTCGATTCAATAATACTTGCGCTACCACTGAAACTTTTTCTATCATTAAAAATTTGCTTCCAACTTGGAAAGATTCAATTTCATAAGAATATTCAGCCTTCGGGACTAATTAGTCGAGCGAAACGTACAATAAATACAATAGGACGTCTGTAATTTCATATTGTGATAGACTTCAATATAATATAATAATGTTTTTCAGCTTTATAATAATCATATAATTCAAAACAGAAGATATTTTGTTTTTAACAAACTAGATGGCATTAAATGCGAGAAATACGCTACATATTGTCTGTTCATTTTGCAGTCATTGTAGTGTATGTGCAGCTGTGTGCAAATGTTGTTTACTAAATGGAAAAAATGGCTGAATTGTCAAAAAGTGCACTAAACGTGAACGTACAGTACAATATTGTGCAAAAAAGTAATAATGGAGTGAAATTTGTTTGCCCATCGGACCTGCATTCTGACCCTGGTGATTCTCCATCAGGAAACAGCAAACACAGTAGTAAGTGTTCAATATATCCATATATCCATGTATCAATACGACTATGACTAAATATTTGTATAAATATTTTGGTTATTTTACATTTTTCACGGCAATATTTCATCAACTGCTGATATTCTTGCTGAATAATTGGCATTGTCATAAATAATCAACCATAGAATAACATAACATAACCAAATTGTATGAATTCTTTGAGTAATCTACTACACAATGCATAAACCGTTTAAGCAAATAGGGATAAGAATGCGCATTCATCTTATTTAATTCTTCTTGTGTGTTACGCCTGCCAGATGTATTTTTACTCAGAATTTACTCGTAGATTCATTCATTCAATTTTTTCTTGCCATCGCCTAAGCGTATTTAGCGACGGTGCGGTGCGTAGAATAGAGTTTAAAGCGAGTTTCTTTAATTTCCTGCGAAAAATTGACTCAATGTATGCGGCTGCTGAGCGTTTTCATCATTTCTGGCGTGTTTTTTCGGCGCGCTCAACATTCATGGATGGAAATCCCCAGCATGTTATTTTGCGCTCTTTGTGCGCACTTTTTTGTTGTTACCCTTCTGTACGTTCACGTGCCAGGAGCAGATTTGCGGCTGCTGCACGTCAATGCGAATTTCGGGTGGAAAATAAGAGAAGCACGCATCCCGACCGCGTGCTTTAGAAAAAATGAAAAAGTGAAATTAAATTTATATTTCGTAACCGGAGTAAGTAATAAAAATTACAGATTTTTGGGTGAACGAAGTTAGGAAACTTGATTTATGGTCGTTCAGACTTTTGGTATTGAATTTCCCATTGAAAACGGCGAGGTTGAAGTATTGATAGGTACAATAGAAACGCAGAAATCTCAAGAAGAAGTAGGGTGTACTTCTTGAACGCACAAGAACGGACGTCTTCGTCGAAGTTGGCAACTTGTGAAGACTCAACTTTTCCACAAGATCATCGGTGCGTACTTGCTATATTCTGCACTGCAGAGCTCGTTGAATCCAGACTTTTGCTTGGAGTACAGGGAACCGCCGGATGCTGAGTAATCTCGCCGCACTTGGTCGCAAAACTTGACGTAACGAATGATATCAACTGGGTATCCTTATCGCATTTGCATAACTACGGTAACAAGGTCGATCCTATTAACTTTCCGTTTCCGTTTCTTTCGCAACCACATTTCTTCGTTGTTGGAAACCAACGTATTTTCAAATCGTTCTCACCAAGTTTCACAACTTTTATTGATGACAATATAGGCAACCAAACTTACAAACTAGTTTATCTTATTCTAAGCAATTGGCCGATTGATTAGTACCTAAATGTTTACGTTATTGATTTGCGGCGTATAACAATTCATTTGACTTTGCGCATTAGGGCAATCATTACCAATTGAACATGCCATGAAGGCGCATTTAGCGTTTCGGGAGGGCCGAACCGGCAATTTGCATTTTAATCCGCACATTTGTTTCTGCCACCCACGAAGCCTATGTGAGTGAATAAAACTCGTTGGCTGTAATCAATTTGTTGTGAATGCGCATCGAATTAGTGCGGTTTTGCGTCCATTTGCGATGATTGAATTTTCCTCTTAGATTTCCAGCCCGGGCGCCGTCTTTGGCTCTCCAATCGTGCGTTCTGAAACTTCTTTCGGGTCCAGCGAACCACATACATACATATATGCCACTGCCTTCGCTCACTCAACTCAAACGAACCGCGCAGCGCTATTGAAATTTCAATTAACCAGGCACCCACTGCCCTCGCAATCAAGATAAAAGTCGCGCAAACAAACCGAATCAGCGCGGCGAAAGTTGAAATTAAAATTTCTACCAATTCCTTTGTCGAAGTCTAAAACTACCGAAACAAACCAATGCTAACTCGAAGCAAAGGCATTCAAGAGAGAAGCGCAAGTAAACAGAAAAGGATTTTCATTTCTATTCAGTGCGTTTAAACATTTTTAATTGCATTATTTCCAACGACAGTTCCTCTGTGAACTGTTGAGAATGAAGGTAAGACAAGATGTAGCTGTGTGTGCCAATCAAATGTTATTTTGTTTACTTTGCTTTTGCTCTTGTTTGACGGCAACGCAGCTGAATAATTGCACGGATTTCGCAGACGTAAAATATCTATCTGCCGGTTGGGTGGCTCGCCGCCGACAAGGTTGTATCATCCATCCATTTCCGAATTCGGCTTCCCATTTCACCGCCGACAGATGCGGCTGTTGTGTTCTTTTCGATCGAGCGCATTTTTCAATCTTGCGCTTGTCTGACTCCTCCCGGAACGGGACTCGACGTCGGCGTCGCGTCGTGACATGCCTGAAGGGTGCGACACTTGAGCAGACGTGCAAACGTGAAGAAACGCTTGCTGCTTGCCCAGCCGGAAAACACTTTATTTTCGCACAATTATTCCAGGTTAGGATTTGTAAATTCGGCGTTAAATATTGTGAACCAGACGTGGGATTGGCTTGGGGACGCTTAATGTAATTGCGCTAAATGTTTAAATACGCTTGAGTGCTTTGAATATGTAAATCTGCAATTATACAGCCGTGTGCTGTCCCGATCTCTGCATTGTGAGTACGGTTTACTCGCAGTTTGGTTCGAGTGGTCGCAGTCGCAGTCAGCAAGCCGAAATGGTATTATGTTATCTGGGAAATCGAACGGTTAATGGCAGAAGCAATGTAACAGCCATTAACTTGTTGAAATGCACCATCATGCAAACAAACGTTGCTGTATTGTAGGGAAATATTACTCAACAAAATGATACAAACACTTATCAAATGCATACACGCATTGGTTTGCCGTATTCAGGATCAGGATTTACTCTTCCGCCTGGAACTCTCCCTGAGCTTCAGCGGATTATCGTTTTGCACTTTGGCACTCATTTTGATATGTTTACTGGTACTCAAGTGCTACTTGAATAACAACAACTGAGACTCACTTTACACAATCATAGTTGGGCGCGCTCGCGCTCGCGCCTGCTCTTGTGCTTTTAATCTCCAATTAATTTGAAGCGGTCTTGCATTAAGTCTGCAAGCCAGCTACAAGCAAAAGCACCTGAAGAGCTTCCTTCTTCGAAGAACGTCAATTCGACGCATTCGAAGCAGGAGGCTTATAACTATGAAGAGGGATTGTTAATAAATCTTCCTTTCGATCTATACACAACTCAGAAACTTGATATCACAGTGCCGTGGCCTATTTCACAAGACGTGAAATACAAAATAAAAGCAGAAGAAGAAGAAGAAGAAGGAAAATTAAGGGACATTATTTGCAAGAGAGAAAAATCTACGAAAATCTGAAGCTGAAGCAAAAGCTGAGACGCTTCTCCAATGGCAACACACTAATTGGTTGCAATTAGTACACTTATCTCATTACTTAGTTAAGTTGCAGACTTATTGCAAATGCCACTTGGACCCGTGTTACGAGACGGTTTTGGGAAGAAGGAAATAAGAAAACAAGATTTCTGCTTCTATAAAACGTTGGCTCTTGCCAAGCAAAGCAAAGCAGAGTATTCCTCCTCTTCTAATGAATAAAAGAAGAGCTTAATTTTGGCCAAATGGTTTTATTTCTAGGTTATGTGCGTTGAATTTTCTTAGGGTGTAAGCGCCAGGGTTTAATCTTCTACGAGGTGTTTGTGTTCACTGCTTACTAAATGAAACTAAAGTAAATACGAGCGCAATATAAAACTAACAATAAGACAGGAAAAAGCAAGTGAAAGCAACATTTTTGTGTGTTTGCTTGCGAATGTAATAGGAATTAATTAAAACGTAATTACACGCTTTTTGTTTGAGATATTGCATAAGCAAGCATATTAGGTGCCAGAGATTTGTATTCCTCTCAGAGGAACGATGTCACAGCCCAACTATTATTAAATTTACTATAATTAGTCCTGCAAATGAAAGCAGAATGACGCATAATTTTTCTAATTAAATCATTGGCACACTCATGCCAGGAATTTTTCCATCTCTTCAATAAATTCTATTTAAACTGCATTTTTCTTCCTGCTGCTCCAAGAAAAAATTCTTGGGAGTAGTGAGTTATTTTAAGGATAAAGGATGTTAGGTATTTCACAGGAATCTTTATTAGTTTAAGGCATTTACATTGCGGATTAGCGCTATTTACGTTGCAGTTAATTGCATCGCCGGAATATTTCCACCTTCGCTGCTTTTTTGCTCTCTTCGGAGAGAATGTTGCGAGTGTAGAGAATTTAGAACAAAGTAAGTGCCAGGCAATGATAGTTATTGTCGATGCTAAATGGTCGGTCATAAAGTATCAAATGCGTATGCATAGGCACGCAATGGGGCAGAGCGTGTGTTAGTTTATAAATGCATCAAGATTTTTCATATTTTTACGTATTAAAGCTGTCAGTAAATGCGCGCGGCATAAACATTTCGTGAAAAATGACCCAATATACGCACGCTGCCGCTAACATCGCGGGCGGTTGTGATACGGGCATCAAACATCTTTTTTGCGCCCATTTATTACCGGGCCCTCTTCGAACATGCACGTTTCCGGTTTTTTCTCGGGATCCTGCCGCGTTGTCCTTCCTCCTCTGTCGGCCGACAACAGTGAGTGCTCACGTCCTCCGCGCGCAAAAATGTAATTTTACGGCCGCGTTTATTCATTGCTGCCGGTTTACGATGATTGAAACATGGTAAACGAATTTATGCATTCATGAGTAAAAATGAAGCAAAAACACATCGTCAGAAATCAAAGTTTTCTTGAAAAATCAACAGAAATGAATTTAGTTTAAAATATTATTTCTTCGTAGTATTAGAAATTTTTTATTCTCACGTGAAGGTGTATTAAAAGTATATCTGGAAACCCGAAACAGAGTTTGGAGAAAAAACAAGAAACCTCCATTTTTTGTCCTGTTCACGGGCGGCTTTTATATTTTTCTAGATTTTTTCCGGACGCATGCAAAATGTGCTTTGATAAAGGTGAAGCTTTTTTGCAAAGCCAGCCCCGGACTTGATTCAGATGTATTATGCATGGTTATGTTATTACTCCTTTTGTTTTTGTCAAAAAGGCTGAATCCTTTTATGATTGTGAAGGCAATCTTTGCATTTACCATTCAGGAAAACGACAAACAGGATTATCTTTCTGTCGCAGTGAATATTCAATATTCATAAGTGAATCACTTGTAGGTTACTCGACTGAAGAAATATTAATCTTTTTGCCACGAACACCTAATAATAAATCAAGGACCAAGTCATTCATCAATGGGCTTTAATATATTTTGACAGAAATTGCAGTTTGAATCAGTTGAACGTACATTAAAGACTTTTCAAAATAAAACGCGGCGTGTAATTTATTCTGTTGCATGTTCGGCCGCGTCGACTCAATAAATTTAAATAAAGCGCAGACACTATAAACACGCTTGGCGAAGGTATTCGCGAATATTTACGACAAACCGATGGCTCTGCGCTTTGAATGTTAATTAATCACAATTAGCTTGCGCGCAGCAAACACTAGCTGCCAGCCGGAGCCGGCCGAATTTCATTGCACCTGTTTAGCGCTATCACTGCCTGTTTCAGTTTCAAACGCATTGGAAATAGATCTTCTAATTCAGATGCAAATTATAAACGAATTCAATCTGCGAACGTGTGTCTCGCGACCGGCAAAATGCAGACACGGTGCGCATCGGCAGACAGAAAAATACTTGGCACGCATTGCAAATATTTTGCATCGCGTTATTTTTATTTGTATTCTGCGTGGCCAATATGGATGCAAGCCAATTCATTGCGTTTTATTTCGATTTTTTTTTGATTTATTCATATATTTATACATACCTATCTATATTGTATTTGTTTTGTTTTGTTTATATTTTATTTCAAGTTATTTGCAAAATATTTTTACAATATGAATTCAATATCAATGCAAAACTGTAAACGTTATTGAATTTTTTAAGAGTTTACACTTGAAAGGCTCTGAAATACTGAAATACCTATTATATTGACATATTGTGTGTCTTTGATTTCCTCACTTGAGAAAACATATTCACAGGAAAAAAATTCTTGTATATCAATTGTTGCGTTGCTTTTGCTTCTCGAGAACAAACCCCATCAATTTCAACAACGCTAGAAAAGCAATAGACACACAAGTACAAACCCAGTATTACATTGTCGTCTTGAAGGAAGTTATCTATTGCGCCAGGAGCAGTGCAAGAACAAGAACCACATCAAGCATCAAGTTTTTGTTGCGGTTGCCCAAACACATATTACATTTGCACCCCTGTCCGTATCCTTGTCGAAGAAACGTAAGAGCCCGTACGACGTTTTCGATTTCCGAGCAAGGAGAAGAGAAGAAAATGAAGAAGAGACGGAATTCCGGCGCGCCGAGTGTGCAAACAGTGCACGGCACGGGCGCGAGCGCAAGATGCGAATAAGATGGAAATAGCAGGTCCATGAAGCTTGCTGGAAACAAGTGCTCCATGACGCGGAACAAAGACACCGGCGGAGGCAGCAAAGCAGAACCAATATTCAATTCTTACACGTCGCAAAAAGCCAATAATTTTCATACAGGGCCCCGTCGAATGGCTCTCCGGGCAGGATTCATGCGCAAAAAGAGCGGAAATCTAATACTTCCCATTAAACGTCGCGAGAGGGAAATGAAAATGAGTTATTCGCAAATGTTTGCGTTCTAGGGACGGCGGTAATTTTTAAACCGCACCAATGCAGCATCCTCCGTATAAAGATCTCTTATTGCAAGGACAATCCATGGACTCACCTCATCTCACCTGCTCTCGCGCCACCTGGTCTGTGGCTCGTCTATTGCCATGGCGACCACAAACGGAGCTTGTCTAATGGAATGCTTCCCTTTATTACTTTATATTTTCTCCTGGCGCTGCAATCCCAAACCGTAGTATCTTTCGGTTTTGTTGTTCTCAATTCCCGGTGCCAGCAAGATTTCACTTGATATTTGTCCTTTCCGGCCATTTCCAGCAATTTGTTTTAATAAATTAAATTCAAATTTAATTTTTTAGAGAGGCACAATATGGTTTTTTATGATGAATAAAAGTTTTACTGCTTTTATTCTTATTTGTTTGTGTTTTGCTAAAAAATCTGAAGTGCAAGGACGAGCTGGTTGGGTTGCCTATATAGAAGGGTAGTTGGGGGTGGCTAAATGCACTCACAGCAAACGTCTGTGGCGTGTCGAGCACGTGGCTACCCTAATTGTTATTCCGATCGCAGTCCGCCAGGGAATTCTGGACTTCTGGTTCGAAGTGCGCTTGAATGACCGTCGAGACAATCACAGTCGAGAGCTGCTTGCGTCTTTCACGCAAAATGCTACACAAACGCATTTCAATCCACTTGATTCTTTTCCTAGGAAAATCACAGACTTTCGATGAAATGAGAAGAAAATGTATGAATTGTAATGGATAGTTTTTTCGCGAAAGTAGATCGTTTCAAGCAATAAATAGAACTATAAACTCACACATTGAGTTTGTAAGTTCGGGGGCGGCACGTAGTACTACTTGTCGATTCGGGAAACGTTCAAATGTGTGTAACCGTGTGCTCGGCGACGATCTTTTGGTCGCTTTTTTCAGCCGTCATCGAGCGCGCGTGCCTCCACTTCGCGCTGAATTGTCGCGTCGCGACGCCGAGCGCCGTCTGCGATCTCCTAACGCCGTCGCCTGCACAAGACCATTATCCGCGGCGTTTGCTACATTACTTTGTCTTCTAATAGTTTTCACCCTCTTTTTCCACTCGCGCGTTTTATTCCCGTTCTTTTTGGGCCCGAGGACGAATTTATTACACTTCTAAGGGGACTTTTTGCGTCTTATTTATCGCATTTCGACGGCGTTCTATTCAAGTATTCTTAATACTTCCAATCATTAGACTATTATCCTTTAATTTTTCATTCGAAGCCAAGAACCCACGAAAACAATTCCAATTCCAAGACAAAGAACTAGAACTAAGAACAAAAGTTTGGTTAGAACTTCTGGCTCTTTCTCTGTTTTCTGCTTGCAGCAGCAAGCTTGCTGGTTGACTTGAGTCTGCTCTTAACTAGAAGAGGAGATGTCATTCGCTATCATCTTGACGCAGCTCTTGAACATTTCCACTCTCTAACCGCCACCCACAAGCAAATATCTTCGCCGAACTGCCTCGTCTTCTCACTTTTTGTCTCAAATGTAATTTTCACTCGTTATGAGACATCAGGAGGAACGGAACTTGCTCGTTGTTTTAAACGCGATGCCTGCAACACTCCATCCACTACAGCTCTGCGACTTTGATGAAGTATAATTGTAACTGCCATAATATTAATAACGCCGCGACAGGAGTCGGTTCGGTGTCGCATCCTCACTGGAATACTTTAGCGCACAAGTTGAGGATTCTTAGTTTACTGCAGTTCTTCATCACTAAATCGGAGCCGGAGCCGCATTCAAAGTGCCATATGCAGTGAAACAAACAGATCCCAAGCTGCCAGGAACTTGCTCCCGATGCCAATTCTCTGAACCAAACGAACGAACAAACAAACAGCGCTGAAGTAAAGTGGAGGACATACAATGGCATTCATTGGCATCGCCTCTAACTCATAAGAAACTTGCTTTCGCGGCGCGGCACGGCGTTGCATTGCAATTCAAGCCATCGAGCATCCGGTTCCATATACATACCTACGACTTCGAGATCAAGCGTCCTCAGACGTTAAGTAAAGATGTTCCCTTAAATATTGTTTTGTCTCCAATGCAATTGTGTTCATTTAATTAAACTAACTTTTGGTAGATTCATTGAGTAATAATTTCATTACAATGAGCTTGAGTTTTGGAAATTTCTTAGGAGTGATGTGTAGAAATGACGAAGAAGTGTCTTTAACCCTTTGTGAGGAAAACTTCTGCGCAGGATGTGCAAGAATGTAACGTAATCAAGCAAGCACAGGAGTGAGCTTAAGGCTTTATTAAAATTTGCTGGCACTGCTTGCTTGCAAACGCGTTGACATTTTTCCTTCCGCTCATTGCGTTGTCGCAGCGCGCGCCAAATTGCCGCGGACTTGAATTAAAAGTTTAATTTCTCAGCCACGACAAAAGCCGCATTTTTCCTTTTGTTTCCAAGGCAGGCGGCGGCGCAGGAGGATTGATGAAAGACGTAAAAGAAACGAAAACCAGTCTGGTTTTTTCCTCAGTGTTAATTTCGTTGTGTTCCGGCGTGATTAATTGCAGCCGAGTTGGAAATTTTAAGACAAATCCTTTACATTGCCTTGCAATGCTTTGCTGTGCTTACTACCAACAACAAGTAACGGCCACTCAAACAAGACATTAAAAATTAAAATAACAATACGGAAAAATATGCCGAAGGCAGAATGTTAATTAAATTGTGCCTGTTTCGGTCGAGACGCGCAACAATACACCCGGAGCAAGCAAGGAAATGTGAACTCAATAACTTGCCAACAAAGCAGCGTTGTTTATCCAAACAAAACGGCTGAAGTAGAACACGGATAGATCACGGCGACAGAATAACGACGAAAGAAAGCAGGAACGCAGTGAATACAAGAACAAACAAGCAGATTGTTTTCGTTTTTCCCTGGTAGGAAACGCAAATATAACTGAGCCAAGAAGAAGAACAAGCAGTTGCAGTAGAGGTTCAGTTTGTGCTTTTTTCAAGGCAGTTTCCTATCAACAAAGATGTGCATTAATTAAGGTTAATTGAGAATTAAAGTCGACAAACAATTTTTTTTAACTTCGGTGCACATTTGGCTGGCCACCGCAAAAGTTAAATGACATATTGGATTGCAATTTTGCAATCTAACTTGTAAGAAGTTGGCTTCTTATAACTTTTTGTGAAAGAATGAAACTGCATACAAACATACCTTAGAGAACTTTTGCAACTTTCTTGTACGTTGATGTTCCAATTTTCTCCTAAGGTAAAAGTTTAATAACTTTACGAAATACATATTCAAATTTTTGACAAGAAATTAAAATAAAACGTAAGAAAACATGGCAGGAATTCAATTTCTCTCCGATATTTTATTATGCGGTTATCCGACATCAATCCGCATTTGCGAACTGTCGCTTGTGATCATCCGTAACACGGAAAACATTTTCTTGATTCCTCGCTTCCGGCTCGGGCGACGCATGCAGGAAACGCTCTTACGTTGATGCATTAGTCGCAGCGCAGCGAAAAGCGCAAAATCCCAAAACGAACTGCGAACCTTTTCGGGTCTGGAGATTCGAGTCTTGAGCTCCATCCCTGTTTTTGTCTTCATCTCAGCGTCTTATTTTTTCATTCCCCGGCCGCTGCAAACATGTGAGTAGTGACTATTGCCCAACATCTTCTGGGAAGCCAGACCGCAGAACGACGGATCGCTTTTCCGTTTGCTGGTTGTACACAAGCATACCATACGTCTCGGAAGTGTAAGAGTCTTGCTTGAAAAGTCGAGAAGACTTGTTTCGTTTCCTTGAGGCTTGAAAAACTTGCGCAAACATGGCAACTCCATCACAATACAACTGAAAAGTACACACCTACAACTTCCTTTTCTCTGGAAGACAAATAGATACAGAAGTGTCTTTAAATTTACTAAAATTTTATGGTTATGTGTTTTTTGTGCGTTGTTCTTCAACTTGAGGATTGTGAAAGCCCAAAGTTTATCTGAACAAGAAAAACCTAAGAACTGAAATGAGAAATTTACTGGCAACATAGTTTGTCTGTTTTGCGCCATCATTCATGTCATTTCCGAGAGAAGTGAGTATAAGTTATGCACATATAAAAATCAAATCGAACAATTTCTCTTGCTTGCTTGATGGACGTACGCAACTTTCTTATCCATTCATCCCACGCGTCTGGCCTTGCACACACAGACCTGAACTCTAGTAGAAACTCCAGTCGGCAATAAATGGATGAATGTTTAGATAGATGGATTGGATGAATGGGAAAGTTTTAAATTCAATTTAACTTTGCTTGCTTCCTTGATAAACCATAGAGTACGAGGTATGTACATAATGTTTGCGTGGCTTGTAAGTGCGAGGACGGCTCGGCTCGTACATTCATACACACCAGTCTCGGAAATGTTGAGATATGATGGGATGATAGAATGATGGAAATCACATCGGAAATGGGTATAGATATGAAAATCCCCCCAGAATAAGAAGATAAAAAACCAAGAAACTCTTGGAAATTGGCAGCAAGAAAGGCACTCTAAGCTAAGACAAATATCTTTTCTCCCTTGCGACCCCAAGGCCAAAAAATATGCAGATGCATGCTTGTTGCATTACTAAGATGATGGATTGCATATCAATGTGGATGAGTAATGCCTCAAGACACAAGGGGGGTGCTCATTGAATGAGTGTTTTACAAAGATTTGCTTGAAGATTGGATGCGGATGCGGAGACTCCTTCCTTAATTTTGTTTAAAGTTTGCAGAGACATAAGATGATTGATTGATGGCAGTAATTCTTAAAACAATTATGCACCTGCACGGCTAGGCCTGTGCTGTTCAGTAATATAATCGATGATAATACAGACTAAGAGCACATCCTGGCAATGTAATTGAAACGCTAACTGAAACACAACTTATCCATTGTGTAGTGCAGTTGATATGATGCATTCTGACAGCATATGGACCCAAATTGCGCCCTGACAACTCGAAACTCTACGTGTTCGAATTGATGAGCCTTATTCGATACCAAATATGCGCGTTAATATCCACGCATTGAATTGTCTCCCTCTGCGCATAATGTCCATCTATGGATAGTTCAGGCGCATACGTACAATGATGTATTACTATTAGTGCCAGCATTTACACTCTCAATGCTAGGCCGATGTGCATTCGTTCGCGCGTACACACATTTGCTGCTCTGTTTGATTACTTGCGTCGCGTCGGTGGCGACTTGCAATCCCATTGTTGGCACGTCGAACGTCGAACGTCGATGTCGGAAATTTCACCGATATTGATGGAAAGCGAGAGGTGCATTTAACCGGCTGGATACCCAATACTACTCATGCCTATTGCAGTCACTACTGCGAAGTCAATCAATGTATGCCAATCGATGCAATTTTCATATTTAGCTCCCAACGTTGCAGCGCAGCGTATTGAAAATGTTTCCAATTCAAATACCGTCACGCTTTTCATGCATTCGCCCGCAAACAGTTTAATAATAAATAAACAAACACTTCACATATTCAATCGCGCATCTCACTCGTCATTCGTATTGCGAGCATCGGCATAATTAATTAACGTAATTACTTAAACAATTATTAATTACTTTTAAATATTTACATTCGTTTGTTAGTTATTCAAGCGTTGCTGTGACAGTAAATGGAAAAAATCTTAGCAAAGTGTAATATTTATGGCCTGAAACGGCAAAATGAAAGCTTTTATGCACTTAAAAGCCACTCTTGCACTAGCAGATCGTGCGCAAACCCAAGCCCAAGCAAAAGCAGCACAAGCAATAAACGTAGAAATTAAGCCGCAAACTTTTTGCCCAGTTGTTCCTCGTTTCGTAATAGTTGTTAGTGTGCAGTGAAAAAAGTTGCAAAACAAGGAAAAGCGTTGTCGTTCTGCCTTAATGTACGCAAAAAGCGCCGCTTGGGCGAGCTTTGTGTATAAGTAAATCGCACACATGTCCTACAAATGCGGCCGCGTATGATGAACGCGAGGCAAAAGCCCAGTCGGCAGAAGTAACAATAAGCTCGGCGAAGAAAAAGAAAGAAGAAAGAATAACACTACCCCGGGCGCAAAAACGATCGGGGGATGATGATGATAATCCAGTTGGAGTGTTAGTTCTAACAACAGCCGCATGGCTTTTTGCAATTGAAAAACTTTTAGCAGCTAAACCATGTTTTTCTTTCTTGTTCCAGGTGAGTGACTCGTGGATATGGGACTTTAACGGTAAGCGAGGAAATTAAAACCAAACAAAATTACAATTTCTGGCAAATTAAGAACTTCGGTCCACTTGTCGTTAATTGAGTTTAATTAAAAGTGCAAATGACGACCGGATGGTGGCTGGGTGTACGAAAAAGTCATAACATCGTGCAAACACAATAACAAACTCTGCAATAATGACAAACAAGCTACAAAAAAGCAAACAACTGCCTGAAATGGAATGTTGCCTGTCTATATTCGTATCAAATGATCCAATTACCGAATTGTTTTCGCCGACTGCGACTGAAAAATGTATTTATTTTTACGGGTTTTTACTATTTTTCAATCGCAGCTACACTGGAATGCAATCAAATACGTAATTCAAATAAATATAAAAGTTTTGAATGTCAGTTGGAGTGTCAATATACCTAGGATACTAATTGGCGAATATTAATAGTCGAGAAAGACATGCGTAATCAAGTCGAACGCCAATATAACTTAATTATTATCAGTCTCATCGTTCGGCATCAGTGCATTAATAAATGCTGGGAAACGAACACGAACGGCACTAATAGAGCGATATTACTGCCGCGGTGGCGGTGCGATATGTCGTGTACGCATATTATATGCACTTGATTCAATGCTTCCTTCCTTCAGATAGGATAGCAAGTCGCTAGACACCACATCGCAGGCATACTCAAGTTGATTTTGATTCAATTAGTGATGGATGCGTTCCCAGTCATATTCCAGTCTGAAATCTGTAATAAAGGCTGAAATCTCATAGTAGACAACCAACAATGCAAATCATTTATTTTACAATGGAAATAATAGTATATTTTGCAAAGTCTTAGGCAAATTGATAAGATATTATGATAGAAAACTATAGTGTTTTGGTATTTATGAATGCAAGGAGCAAGCGACTGTTATAAGGCAGCATAATTTAATTTCGGAAGCAGATTCAGCCGAAGTCGACGTTAGTGGCGTTGGCGGTTGAAGGCGGCACAAAGGGCCTAGAACCCGCGTGTGAGTCGCGCCGCCATCGCGCCACCGCGAAGCCGCCTTACATCACCCATATCTGTCAGTGTACAAAAGACACTCGCATTTCATTTGCTTCTCACGCCACCACCGCCGCCACTATCGCTTTCACGTTTTGCATTCGCGTTCGCCTTTGTCATTATGTTTCTCATCTTGCCCTTATTCTTATTGTTAGATGTATTCTTCACTTCACTTTACAGGCTTCTTTCTTCATTATTCCTGAAATAAAAGCAAATAAGGGAAAGTACATAAGCTATAAGCTATTGTTACCCTGAATCGGATAACAAATATTAAATGACTTTACAGTGCAGAGTGTACATAGTTCTAGTCTCTAGGCAATCTACTGATAGACTACAACCCTATCTCTAGGTGGGTGAAGGGTTGAAATAATAAGTTCATTATAAATTAATTGCCTTCAATTAATTTCCCAGATGCGACACTGCATAAAGCCGCCTTTGTTGCTTGTTTTATCGACATGAAAGAACTTCATCTGAAAGAGTATCATTTGATCAGCAGCGCAAGCCTAAATGCTCTTTGAGGTGTTAGCAGAGCCGCGTTTCCTTTAAAAATACAGGCTAGGACCTGAGGGTATAGCAATAGGTACATCGAGCAAATTTGCAATTCGCAATAATTTGTCTTTGAACGCAAGACAAACATGACATGAGCAGACTGTTAAGCGGTTGTATTAGCAGGACGAGCTGTGCGGCAGCGAGCAAATAAACGCAGTCGGGTGAGTTGTTTGTTGACTCGCGTTTTAGCAGATTGTTCAGGCCGCTTGCGTTTGAGCTTGCAATGCGCCCTAACGATGTGCAGAAGTGCTAACTAAGTAAACGTATTATGGCAAAATTAGCATGGCACACGCACCACGCAATGTGCGTTGATCATTAAGATGTCTGTCTGCTCTGCTAACACCAACCATAAAGGATCGTCAGTCAATGCGAGGATGAACAATGAACTGCTGATGTGCGCAGTGCGAAAAACATTTGCGTGGGATTTGAAGGATTAGTGCATTGTCAGTGCCGGCCTGGCATGTTATTCGAATGTTGTACGCAATTATTGTTGTTTTAACTGCACATGTTCAGTAAATAATGTTCAACAAGTTCAGGATTAGCCAGCCATGCATTGTGTTTATTGTTTAATTGATGGCTTTGTAAGTAAGTGTTGATATATTTTGAAAGTTTCATTAAGCAACTAAAACTTGAGTTAAAGGTTAATTTAATATGTATTATGGTCTACCTTAAGGTTGAAGCACCTTGAGATGACATAGCAAACAATCAGCAGAAAATTTGTTTGAGTTTCGACCAACCAACCAACAAACAAACTTCACTTTTGTATAATTAATCCGCATTAGGTAATACGAGCCGTGGTAATTTATTATCCGTGTGTGTCTGAAACTTTCTCCAAAGGAAACTTTCACCAGGCGTGTGTAGCCTGCCGCCCCCAAAAAATAATTACAAAATAATGCGCAAAGTCGAATAAATAACACATGCGTCCGCCGGTCCATGAATTAAATCCGTGGAAAGTTAGCCGAACGCGGGGATTTATCAGGTAGGACATCGCAAATTAGCAGCTAATTGAAACTAATTTGCCGGAGATGATTTAGCCGCCGAGATAAACTTGAAGACAATGGAGGCGGCAGGCAATTACCCGTATTCTTTAAACAGACCGCCGCCTCCGCCTCCGTAATGAATATAAAAGATCGTTAGACGTCTTGGTCTTCAGTTTGAGCTTGTGCTTGTGCTTGGTGGTGGTGGTTGTAAGGAAAACTATTGAAATAAAGTACCTGCGTCTTCGGAGGCGGCAATTTTCATCTTCGTGGCTTCAAAGTAACATCCATTCTGCACAAACAGCTTGCCAAGAGACATATGCGTGTTCGTCGCTCGAAGGTAGAAAGGTCTTTGAAAAGACGAAGTTTTAATACTTACGGCAATGTAAAAGCCGGCAACGCATGTGAGTCGAACGCGTCGAAAGCTGCTTATCAAACTTGCTTTTCTTCTTCTTTGCGTCGCCGTCGCTCGAAGTGCTTCAGGGGAGCACAGGTTCGGTTCAGTTCAGTTCTTAAGTTCACTCGCTTAGGATACACTAGGAAACGAGTATTTAGTCTGAAAGTTAGAATAACTTTTAGGCAAATTCAACATTTTGACGTCTGCTCTAACATGTTCAGGAATCTAGAGTGAAGTTTAAAGCTCTGTTACTGATATGATTCAGTTCAGGTTCAGATTCAGGTTTAATTTCGGGTTTCTTAAGGATGTTTCATGAAATTTGCCAAGTTCTGTATCTTAAATGGCTGGGCATTGTTGAGATTCGTATCATTATCTGATATTTCTAGGGTGGCTGTTAACTGACCCGAAGAATGTACAAGAATGGCTGTCATCATCAAGAACCGGAGACTGTCTGGTCGATTCCTGCCCGCCGCAGCATGCAAAATACAAGAGAACGAGTGCAGTCGAGTTGTTATCAGCGGGTGTGGGTGACTTGCCATCGCGATAGCGTACGTCGAACGCACGGCGAGTACTCATCCGGAAGTCACTCGGCAAGAGTATCATCGGACTCGCATAAATCAATAATCTGCCGACGATACGTGGCGGCGGTAGTGCTACTAGTACTACTCTCGGGGGCGGCAGCAACGTAGTAGTTTATTTCCACATATGCAATAAAAGCTGGTTTTATCATGATATATTTTCACTCAGAATAGTCTACCACTTTCACCCTGTATATGAAATTGAATTAAATTATTATCAAACTGAACTTGTATGACTGACATTGATTGTAGACTGAGTGAAAATGTAAAATGATAAAAGTAAGACAAGAAAAGTCAAGTTAAACGATGAAAAACTCAGATAAGAAAAGCTAATTAACGCCGCAACCCTAATGGTTGTTTTTCCATCTCGGGAGTTCACTTTCCCTAGCGGGGAATTTCCTCGATTGCCCCCGAAATGTGCAAGGAAATCTGAAAGCAATGAACACTTGGACGCGAATATCGGGAGAGAAATAAAATAAAATGAAACGAAATGCGATGCGATGCGATTGCAAGCTTCAAGCGCGGATTTTCCCACTCTATTAAATGCTTAATCAACAGAATCACAAAGTTAAATTGATTTTAATTAGATTGGCTGAGCAGAGCAGAGCTGAGGATGGCGGCAACTTTCCGATTTGTAAGTGTACTTGGATTGAATCCTGATGACCGTCCACACCAAGTGCGTGTTATCTCCATTTATGCGTCGCATTTCAGTTAAAGTTAATTAAAAATCTGAAAGATGCGAGAGAGGAAATCAATAAACGTGAATTATGCCCAAGTTTTATTGAGGCGTGAAATTATTAGGAAAACTTTCTTTTTGCACAAAGCGTGCGTGAAGAGCAGTGCCTGCGACGGATAAAAGATTCGAGGAGACCGAGGCCGTGCCCTGAATAAATCGCATGCAAATGCAGCCGCCTCCGAGCGTGTTTGACAACAAGACAAAAACCGGATACCTGAATGCAGAATTGAACGGTAGAAAAACGCGATCCCCGAGTCTGCCACCTATCGCCGCCGCCAGATTGGCATGTTGAAA
>NBZA01001904.1:93402-108530 GCA_003054995.1 Aleochara bilineata
TTGCATTTCTAAATAAAGCGCACGTCGTAAATAATATAATGACGGCGCGACG
Organism: Aleochara bilineata; assembly: GCA_003054995.1. Classification (NCBI taxonomy): domain Eukaryota; kingdom Metazoa; phylum Arthropoda; class Insecta; order Coleoptera; family Staphylinidae; genus Aleochara; species Aleochara bilineata. The sequence goes on from NBZA01001904.1 coordinate 93,455, forward strand.
CTTTCCACCGAGAAATCCTCAGACCGGAAGAGTATTGAAAGGGAGAAACCCATATAAACTCCACCATCTAGCATCCAGCATCCACTCTGTAAATATAATATACATACACCTTCGCGTTTCTGTATTTTATTTTATTTTATGTAAAATTTTCTCATTAAAACTGAAACCACCCGCAAGTTGAGAAAAAGTGTAATAAACGTGAAATATTTTTATACGTAACTTTCCTACTTTCAAGGGAAAAACGCAGTAAAAAATTTGACCGACATCTTTGATTATGTAGCACGCACCGAAAACGTAAAAAACTCACAATGCGCCCAGGAAATCCAAGCTCCCATTCAACCACCGTCAGGCGCGCTTTGTGATTAGAAAATGCTCAGGGCGATAGCAATCACTCTAGCATGCGATAAAAGGAAAAACTGTCACATTGAGAGACACACTCTCCTCTATACAGAGTGTTCCTCCGACGGAACGTTACACTTCAGTTCATCACAAATAAAAAGCAGTAAATTGGTTTTGTTACTTGTACTTTATTGCCAACTTTCCAAGAAAAGTAAAAAGTAAATAACGGCTGCTACTTTTACTTCCTTTCTGGTAGGAAGCAGTACACACCACACTGAAGATAGGAAGAAGAAGGGTGTTGCTACGAAGCAAGCCACTTTTACTCCATCCAGTAAAAGCATTCTCTTACCCCATAATACAATGAATTTCACGGGGGTTTTATGAAATATTTACGAACAATTTTGTCATTTTCAATTTCCCAAAAAGACCACTCGTGTCGCCCTCCGGCATTCCAAGGATATTCTTTCTCAGACGCCAAGAGGGAGCTACTTCTTCGACGAATGAGTGATATCACATTATACATTAATTATCCTTTTCGCTGTCTTCCTGCCTAATGCCAAACTTCAAGATACCTGAAATTCCGGCTTTGGATTTACGCAGATTTGCCAAGGCAAAAGTTTGATTTAATTAATTAACTATTAATAACATCCATGCGCGTACCTATCCAAGGCTTCGAGCGGAATATTTGAGCCAAATATTTAATTTACTCAACGTGTAGTTTCGCAGCCACGTCAAATCCTTCTAATTCTGCGTTTAATCACATTTATAAATAACTGTAGGTACATAACTGTAGGTATCTCTATATTGACGGAGCCTTGCAATTTCTAAAAGTGCGTTCCGTCAGTTCACTTCATGCTTCATGCGTCCGTCAAGGGGATGAAAAGGGTGAGCAAAGAGCGATAGATAGACAAGAGCGACGCAGGATCAAGTACTTACATATAGTACCTACACCCACGTACGTACGTCACCCGGATGCAAAGATACCAGGATACAAGAAACCATCTACTTGTTACGTGTAAACTTAACAAGCGCTTGAAAGACGACGACACGCATTGCAAGGCTCTGTTGTTTGCTGTTGTTGGTACAGGTATTCCCATTCTCTACCTCAAAGAGTACGGGTTGGCGCGCGTATCGCAGGTGTCATGATGTCAAAACGTCAACGTTAACGCTTCTTGGAAGGTTGTAAGAGCCCTGTACTCATTCCTTTCAGTACAATCCTCGTAAAGTTTCCAAATGTTGCATTAAGCATTGAAAAGCCGCTCTTTGGATTGGGCTTTGATGGAAGTTCGTGCGTTCGTTCGCTGAATAGTATATGGTTTATGTGTGCGCTGCTGGGCACTCCTACTGATATCACTCTTTGCCTATGACACGTACCCATATGTAAATGAGTATTTGCTGTGAATAGCTTCACATTGCCCAATGTTGTTCAGAGGAAATCAATGTTTTCAGAACTTTGCAGACTGTAGACTAATTGATTTATTTTGTTTTGTAAAGTTATGTAATTATCCTTAATAGAATTTTATTACACAATGATACACATTCAGCAAGTTTGTAAACTAGGAGATAACACAACTCTTGCGCAGAGTAGGAGGATAATATGTTAGAAATACTTGCGTACTTACGGCCGGAGGAAAGTTTATCCCTACGCTAACTAGATGAGAACTAATGCTTAAGGTCATAAATCAATATCATAATGAAAAGCACAAGCGGAAGATTTATAAATACAGAATACTTAGCCGCGAAGATTTATTAATCAATTTCGAAACTAAACTCACCCGCGGCAATTAATTTACTTACAAAACTAATTTGGCTCGGTCAGTGCGGTGGAAAAACTAATTAAAAATTACGAATGCAAACGCTGGGCGTCTAGTTAACACGCACAATTTACCAAATTAGCATAAAATCGTTTAAAAACGCATTACACCGTGGTATTGTAATGCATAATGTAGAACACCTCCGAGAAGTTTGCAGCTTGCTTCGTCGCGAACAAGTTTAGTGCATAAGCGGTCGCTTAGATTTTTCTTATCCGGCGATTACGGCGCGCCGTTGAAGGCTAAATGAAGATCGGATGCAGGGCATTAAAGTGTCATTGTCACAGCAAGGCTGTAATGTAAAGAAACGACGCGAAAGAAGCAGAAAGTTTATAAAAAGATGCAAATTAAAGAACCGGTTAGACACGGAACTCAAACTCACTTTTCGAATTATGAACTCCAAACTCATTTCCCGCTGAAAGGACGTCGCGTCGCTGCGCTAGGTTGGGATCAAAGAAAAATAAATTAAAACAAGTTAAATACTTTGCAAGGAGTTACTTTTTTGACGGGCGGTGCTGTGTAAAAAGGCAAATATTTTCAATTTTGGTTTGGAAATAAGTTTGGAAAGCGGAGTCTGTGAGGATAACGCGTGAGAAGCTGCAAATTACACACGCAATTCTGAAGTTTGAGTCGCAGTTTCAGTAATTTCTTGAGCATCATCATCATCATCATCATCAGTAGTATCAGGTGCACTTGTTCAGATGTTTGTTATCTCGGAGGCTTGACTTTCGTTAATATATGAATGCACGACATGCTATGATATTCAAGACTGTGCAGAGTTTTTCCCTGTTTGCAAGAGGTTCTCGGTTCATTTTCTTCTCGGGTTACATTTTTCCGTATTGCGTGCATGCGCCTCATTAAATGCAAGTTTCATGTTTGAATTTTTTGTCTTGGAAATTTAATTAATTATGGAGTTTGCGTTCATATAGTAAAAAAGTTTTAAAATATCATTTTCAATTTAATTCCTAGAGAATTCAATCAATTAATTATGTATTTATTCACTTTGGAATAATTTATTACTAAAGCACGAAAAAACGAAATAAAAAAATACATAAATATATAAATAGATATATTGTTTTAGTGTATAATAAATTACGACTGATATATGATACAATGCAGCAATAATTAGCTATTAATATAAATGTTTAAACTTTCATTTACAAATTATACGATCAATTGTTACAAGGCTACTTTATTATGTCGTAAAAGTTTCTTATTAATATGAAATCATCAAGTGAATGACTAAATATTTCAGGTATAATTTGATTATTAATTATCTTGTTAACTGAAGTTAATTTTAATTAATGTTTGACTAGAAAAACTAATTAAACACATATTTTTGTAAGTAGCAAGTTTTTCAAGTAATAAAATATAGAAAGCATCAATACTCAAGGCTATAGTGCAGTGGTGGTCAACCAGTTTACTTCGCGGGCCACATTGGCAAGATATTCGATTTTAAAGTTGGACTTTTCTTCAAAACGCGGGCCCCAAAGAGACATGCGGAAGGCCGCACGAGGCCCGCGGACCTCGAGTTGGCCAGCCCTGCTATAGTGACTCCAGATGCATCTTAGATCGCAATATTTAATTAATTCTTGTAATTACAAATCAAATTAAGTGACTTCAAAAGAATCCAAGCGACGTTGGCACTGATTTGTCTAAAAATAGGTCAATCACTAGGAGATACTAAGAACTCTTTGGTGCATTCAAGTATTCAGTTTACTTTTAATTATTGCGCTACGATGCGATGCACTGGAAATATACACACGGGAGGCAAATAAGCGCGAGTTGTGGGGGCGGCCTGCATGCTTTTAGTTTTAAAAGCACATAAATTAGTTTACGACGACGATGTCGCTCGACTGCATTGACAGTTCAGGTCGCGTTTCCAAGCGTGCCGGCGATGGCACATTAATTATTCGTTAATTTCGCCTGCGAGGAAGATGCGCGCTCGACGGACAGATGAATGGCCATTAGCTCTCGGTCGGCGGCTGTCACTCAGAGCTCTCGTAAACTGCGACAAAATGCGAGTTTAATGCCTCTGCCTCCTAATGTATGTATGAATATTTTTACATTTTTCCACACGTGATGAGCAATCAGCTAAACGCTCAGCGTTTCATCGCGTTTTGGGCGACAAATTACCAGTTTTATGATTTATAACACTTTAAAAAATATCGTAGAAAAGTGACAGATTTAAACGGCAATTAAACAGGATTTTAATGAGTTGTTTTACTAGTAAAGAACTTAATTACTTACATAGGTATCAGGATTTCGGATCTTAAGATAGGGACATGTGGACGTCTTAAGGAGCAGGAGCCACGTGTAAAGCTCCAGAACGGTGAACATAACCATGAACACTTAATGCTTGACTGGCAGAACAGCTTCAGCTTCAGTTTCAGCTTCGAAAGTGGTGATCCACACGGCTTGACCCTCGTCTCTCGTCTTGTCAATACGCCACCAAGTTACGTGTAATTTCTTAAAGTCACTCAGTACATAATCTGCTTATCACTTACCTACATACTTTAAATTTCTTATTTTTCTGTTATTTCATCTAAACTTTAAACTTTAAAGCAAACGTTTTATTAATTAACAAGGAAGTTCAGTCATTGTTAGAATATTAATTCGCATTTGCATAATGATTGTGTGACTTGAGCACATTTGCAATTAAATTTCATAACCAGTTGCGCACGTATGCTGACTAATCAGAAAGCAATTAGCCTGTGAATGCTCTTCAATATGAGCTTACCGTCGATGGACAAAGGTTGGAGGTTAGAGGGTATTGTATAAAGATAATGCAAAACACACACTCCTTGAGCGAAAACTAAATAATATTATACAACGTTTTATAATTATACAAAATCATTCTAACTTTTGTTGATTTTCAAAGCCTTTGATGTGATAAAAGAGACGAAAAGTTTCTTTACGCAGGACGAAAACCCGCGGGAATTAATTTCGGATATTTGAATGGATCATTCACCGAAATTACTTTTTAAACCATTGAGAGTACACTTCAAAGACTAATTAATCAACACAAGTAGAATTTAATTAATCTTTGCATAAATTTATTGGCGAGTGCCGTAATAATTTTAAAATACAATCAAAACAAAGAATGCGTTTCGAATTTTTGAGGTAATTTATACCAAAGTGAATTTATAATGATCCTCCAGGTGATGTTGTCCTCCACTCGACGTGGTATGTTCTCCTCCGTTGCAATTGCATGTTTGGTCGTGTTTTCGCACACGAGATGCGGCATCAGCATCAGCATTCGCATTAAACCAGGCGAAATTGGAAAGCGAGGCGTGCACGTCGAATGTGTATCAGAATCCCTAGAACGCCTAGGCCTTGGCAGCGACCCCCAAACGTATATAAAGCCGCCACCGCCGCCACCGCCGCCGCCGCTGCTGCCGCCGGCGCGTGCATTATTAGTAATATATCATTTCGGATAATGGCTAGCATCGTATGCTCGTGTACGTATCTTACTTTCATGCCAAGAAAGTGCCTGCTGTACGCTGCACCAGCGAACGCAATTTGTATGAAAGGGTAATGCAATTACGGTCGGGGTTATGATGAATGAGGGATGATAATTAACTGCCAAATACTATTATCTTCTTCTGCTTTGTTGCCCTTGTTAATGTTGTTGTTGTTGTTATTGCTTCTTCTCAAAGAGAAGAATCACAGCCATAATATCAGAAATGAATTGGCAGGAAGTTATAAACGTTTATAGAGGAAGTGGCATAATGTGTATCTATTCTGTTAACACCTAACTTCAGCTTAAGGAAGGAGCAAAGTGATGGTGTTATGTACGTAAGATGAGGTAAAATATTCATGCTTCTGTTAAGCACCCTTCTGTAACTTACAGCCTCTGAACGTACCGTAAATTAAAAGCCATATTTGCGATGCGTGGGTGTTAATATAAGGGTTTGAAAATGACCATAAATCACTTCACTCAAGGAATATTTACGAATATTTTTAACGTGAGTCCAGAGCTGGATTTGTGAATGTTCTTGGAGGAAATGTATGATTGATGAAAGGAGCTTCTACCATGTATTGCAATGGAAATGCATTTGAATGCGTTTATTTGGCTCCTGATCGTGAGTAATGTTGGTTTGTTCAGTATACGTACTAATAGTTGGTAGCAGATGCTTGAAGGGACGTGTAATTTTTAATCCTTGGTTGTGTTTGTACGCTTCTTTCAGCATTTCACATTCATTACCTGGTTACTTCGCTGCTATTTCATTTCACTATTCCATTTGAACAGCTGTCATATGCACTTAAATGAAATTATTAATGATTCTTTTCAATTTTAAATGCGTTGTTGTAACATTTGTGCAGATAAGCAGGTTTTTTTCAAATTTGAATTTGAAAAATGCAAGTCGACAGACTCATTAGCATTTCTTACACAACTTGCTCATCGTTGAGAAGATTTTTTATCGAAAGAAAGATCAAGGTTAATAGGTTCTTACTTAACACTTGTCTTAACTAATCGTTCAAGTAATATTTTCGACTAAGCGTAAATGGTAAAAGTAATTATAATTAAAAAGTTGATAAGGTTTAAAAGTAAATGTCAAAATGACATGATATATCTAATTATGTACAATAATTAAGCTTGAAATTAGTTAAGTTTAAACATTAGGCAATACACTCAGCATATAAAAAACAAAAAGCATGTGTAATAAACTATCAAACATCACGGAGAATCACAGAGAATCATAGAAATGTACTATACACTTGGTTAGATTTGCAAGAATCCTATTGACATTTCACTTTCTCGTTTCCATTTTTATGACATTCTATGCAGACGAGCGTTAGGTACATACAATGGCCATCGTGTTCACGTTTATGGGAATGATAATACCGTTTTGCCGCTGGGCAAAAGCTATAACCATGCATAAGTTTCCATCCTCATCTCATGACCATATAATAAGTCGGACATAATTATAATCATCGCGTTCGACTACAACGCGCTGGTTTCACTCTTCTTCTCATGACTAATAATATATTGCCAAGTCTCCCAAGCCGGAGCTGGAGTTGCATGGAAACCTTCTTCAAGGAGTGTAAAAAATCAATCGCAATTACAATAAATTACCGTTAGCAAAAACGTGCTGAGCGCTTGTTGTAATGTTATTCAAAGACATAACACTTCTTCTCCTGCTGTATCTTTATGTTTATACGCGTTTTCTTCAATATTTCAATGTACAACACGCAATTAAATGCAATTAGACGGTTCGATTGCACAAGTCGATTCGCATAAATTGAATTGGCATTTGAATGGATTTATCTCTTCATCTCAGTGTCTTCTATACAGAAATCTATTACGTATTTATGTTTTAAAATTCAAACAAACGAACGTACAGCAAAAAAACTAATAAATTAAACATGGTCTATCATTCCACTTTCTATCTTCACATTTTTTGAACTTCATATTGAGTTCACATATAAAGTCATACAAGTGCTAAGCTAGCCGCGTGTGTGTCATATTTATCGTCTACATCGTTAGTTTCGTTAGGTTTCTCTTCGCAGATAGACAGTAAGACGCTGACGAAGACTCAAGCACGACTACGAGTAGAGTTCTCCGCGTTCGAGTGCGAAATTTGTTATAAAACGTGATCCTCCGCAGTGGTGGAATTAATTACTAAAGCTTGCACATCTTCGAAGCGCATCCAGTAGTCTTGCAGACGTTGTGTTAGTGATAAGACTGCATCTTTAGTTAACACTTACCTTACTCACTTAACGGTTAATCTGAACTCAGGTAACATACCATCACATATTATTGAAAATTATATAAGATTTAAGTGCTTAAGTAAGCTTAACTACCTAACGTAATATGTATTATATTTGCCTAGCGGTAAAATTGAATTAGCACTTTCCTTAAACTTAAAAGAAGCTCGCAAGTACTAAGCGTACGTAGGCTGAAATAGTTCTAGTTCTAGTTCAGTTTATGTTGAATTTTATGTGAAGCGACATCGTCGGCTGTTTGAATAATTAATTAATGCGCACAAGACTTATGGAGGTAATGGTGCAATGAATGAAATTAGTAATCTCCGGGCAAGCGCGCGTTTTCTGTGTAAAATCGCGGCGAGTATCGAGTTAACGCAAACTAATTAGAATTTTTAATTCTGCGACGCGGGAGTTGGCGACCACCCGCATAATTAAGTGTGCTATCTGCGCCCGTCATTAAACAAATTATTTATTCTTCATTAGTCTGCAAGTGCGCGTTTATTGCTGCGTTTTATCATGTGATTTAACTTGAGAGACACTCGCCAAATAAAATGAAATGAAGAGAAATGATACAGCATTGTGAAGTGCAATTGTTTTATTTCAACATAAAATATTTAATTTGCAACAAAGTACCGACCGCATTATGGAGAAATTGAATTGAAATCGGATAAGCGACGTTGTCGCCGGGAAATATTGCTGGGTAAATGTATGAAAATGTAAAACATGACTGAGATGGCTTATGGTGGCTGCGGTATTGCTGGTTTTGCAGTATCATTGTTACAAATGCACAAATGCCTCTTCCATGCGTTACCAAGAAATAGAACAGTACGCGGCTTTCTTGCCTTGCTTCCTTCAACAGCATTCAGTAAGTACATGAAAGTAGCACGACGAAAAATGACGCAATACTTGCCGCTTCGCTTGGCGCTTGCGATGGAAATGGAAAAAGATAAAATTGAAAATGCTGCTTGGAGGTGAACTTAGGGCTTTGGTTATTATTAAGTCATGACGCTGCGCGACGCATGAAGAAGTGGAAAGTCCCTGCGGAGCCAACCGGGCCACCGACTATTATTACATCTTTAAATTTATTATCAATTTTATCGTTACCGCCAGTTCTTCTACTTCTATGCTTTTCTTTTTCACTGGCGACTTCACCGCACTACGTTTTTGCTCAAGCAAACGCCAGTTGACTTTTAAATTTCTACATTTTATCATTTTTCCTCTGCATAATGTCGTTGAGTATGTTGCCAAGTCAAGTCAAGTCAAGTAAATTCAGAAGAAGTTGCCTACCTCCAGGAATTCTCACGTCTCCTTATTGCCAATCAATAATGTCAACAACCATAGAACCTGGGAGTCCAGCGAGAAAGCCAATTATTTGCAGAAATAAAATTACATTTGCTGTTGGATTTTGAATTGATGCATACACGGCGTACTTTGTTATAAATGTCTGATCATTTTGATCGCAATACTACACTCGAGCGCGTATTGGTACTGATACGAGGCATGAAAATCGATCTTAATTACATCAGTGTCACTACATTTGACGTCTCGATGTCCGGAAATTGTATTACTCGAGAAAGAGACCCGCGATCGACGGAACAACAGCAGCAGCAGCGATCCGCATTCTTCCCTGGCGCAATTCTGCAAATATTTCCAATACACTCCGGTTTTTCAATGGGAAATCTTCTCGCGCGCCGACTTAATTCAGTTTACCATCGCCGTAGGGTTGCATCGCGTGCAATTTTCACAGCATTTCCGGTGATATTGACGCCTTCAAGAAAGATCTGATTTACTCATTAAGAAAATGTTTTTTTTTATAAATTTTCATATTAATTCACCTGCCTATTTATATTTTCCATGAAATAATAATGGAAAACACCATTAAATATTTATTCTTGAAGTCAAAGAAAAACTTCAAAGGATTTTGTGTACAATAACAGCGGGTAAAAGTGAGTTGCTAACAATGTAGACAACCCTATATCGCATATTTTGGTATTTACCTTTCGATTTTTGGCAGAGATGCGAAAAAATGTACAGGAATGCTTGTACTTTTGTGAAGATTCACTAAAGACACATGTGAATAGCGTTCGTTATTAAGTTTTTCATTATGCGCCAAGAGCAAGAAGCAAGAAACAGAACGAGCCAACACAGCATGCGCATTTTCAATTACTTTCCCAACGTTCGACAGCTCTTTTATCTCTTTTATCATCTCTCTTCTGTTTGTTTCAGGTAAGTGATGCTTGAGATGCAACTCATCGCCGAGTGATTCCGGTACGTTGCGTTGGTGTGTGAGCGAGATGAAGCGCGGCCAGGAAATTGAAATGTCAATCAGGGATTAAGTAAGTGTGCAGGGCGCGGGCCGAGCCCGGGGGCGGTTTTATGGTGCGTGAAACATTCGAACGAGATGAACGCTGCCCCGATGGCACTCGATAATAGCGCCCTCGCCGTGATGTGATGACGCGTATGCGTCCACAATGAAATAAAATGATTATTTTCTATCTATTTGGAAATTCGAAATTCTTCCCAAAATTCCAGCATTCGTGATAAATCACAATGAGCGCCAGCGATGACATAACCATAAAAAGCTCTGGTTGGGAGAAGAGCGGACAAAAAAATTCGACGTGGTAACGTGAAAAAACCATTTGTTGGAACCGACACAGTATTATCTGATGTCATTCCACGGCGTATGCGTGACAGTTGAACAATTGAAAAAGGTTATCATTTTTTATGGATGCCCCGTGCATCCATGAGCATGAAAAACCCCTGATATGATAATTAAATAGCAAATGTTATCACTGTCCCTGCATTTGGTTTCAATTAATTAATAACGATACTTGACATGCAAAGAGATTATATCCTCATTTGTCATTTCAATCGAACAACAACATACCTACCTACCAAAAAAACTTTAAAGAACTAGAAAGCTGTGAAGAACATTAGAGTGAAAAGTTTTCTAAGCTGGCTTAAACGTAAGTTGAGTCAAACTCATTATACTTATACTTGTTCAACTTATTAATTATTCATAATGTGTACTTACAACTAACCACAAGTTTGATATTTTTGCAATACGAAGACTCTGTTATTGTTTAATTTCTGCGAACAGCATCCAAGGAGTGTTTCTTGTTTGCTTCTTATTCTGCAATGAAAAAACTTTCTTTTGAGGTTAGATTAACACAATAATAAAATGAGCAATAAATCTCTCTCTATATGCGAATACAAGTTGGACATTAAACACTGAAAAGTTGATGTTTGTGAAACAAGAAACGGTTGTTTTACTGCAGCTCACTATGTAATTGAATTTTAATGAATATTGCACCTGCATCTCCTGCTATAGTGGTCCAAGCATACAAAGATACAGGAACATAGCTTAAATAATTATTACTTAGTTAATTGTGTGCTTTATTGTTCACTTTCAATTAAGTACTTATAATTACTAAAACAAAACCCAAAATGTTGTACGCTTGCGCTTGTGCAGACTCAAATAATAGTTCTTTGTTTCCGGCTGAAACCAACATAATAACCGCAACGCATTGTTCATTTATTAACTCACTGGGGCGTCCTCATTGCCAAAAATAATTAACAATTACCTGGCACAATTCCACAAAGTAATCCTGAACAAAAGTTGAATAACTTTGCTAATTGAATGATAATTCTTGCTGGAATTCGAGTTCTAGTTCTAGTTAAACCTGTTTCACCATTGAAACGACCAACATTACTCATGGTTGGTGGCAAGACATCAGTCTCAGTGGCAATAACTATAGCAAGTTGTACATTTGTAATGAATGCACTTTGCTAATCGCGCCGAAAACTCGTACTTCTGCATCAAATAATCTCAACATTCGAATAGACGCTAGCGACAATTATTCGTAGGTTAATTAATAATTACAGCGAGTCCATTGGCCGACGGTGACTGTGGCGGTGGCGGCGGCGGTAGTTATGGGGCAGTATTTGATAGGGCAGCATCTGGAGCTGAATTTTATAATTGAATAACTTCCATTAGACTAATTTAATGTGTATTTACGCATACATGCAGCCAGGATCACTTGTTCTCGTTGGGTTATTGCAGAAGGGCTTGTAATGTAAGGTGCACTACATGTGTATGAAAAGGTTGGAGGCGGCAGTGGGTACCGACGCTGCGGCTACGGATAGAGACTAAATATAGCAGCCAGACATAGAACATTTGCGGTCGGCAATGAGATTGTCGTGCAGCGTACGTACACTCACACTAAAATAATACGCCGGGGGCGGCAGACTGGTGCGTCAATCAAATGCCACGTTTTCGAAAGTTGCGCATTTATTATTTACGTGAAGCAACCGGGCAGGCGAGAGTGGATTAATCGGAATTAACTTTTTAATTGTTGAGGAATATCCTGCAAAATCCACGGAATTGAAAATTCATCTCCAATGCACTTGCACCTGGATTTATAACCTTTTAGTATAATACAAACAAGAGCAGGAATTGAGGAATAAATGAATGAAAATCGCATTGTTATGCGAGCAAAGAAATGAAGAGGCGCAAGATCGGAAATGTCCGCATAGCAGCCATTACGAGTTGTCGATGATGCGAATTCGTTGAGTGGCAAGCATGAGTGTAATGGCAGCAATGCCGAGTGGTATGTGCGCTCCCACCCCCGGCGCGTCTCAACCGCCAACATACATCCGTGCCGGCGAAAATCCTTCCATTCTCGAGCCGATCGCCGATTGACGGCGAGCGCATAGCGCAAGGATAACGCGCGGCTTAGACGCGGATGAGGGTATGCAGGATGCGGATGTGGATGTGGATGTGGATGTCAATGTGGATGCCGGTGCGGATGTGCATCGTCGACGTGGAACAGATGCGAGGATTACCCGCAGTGTTGAGTGCTGCACTGCAATTCGCCCCCGTGCGCCCCAAAAAGCTCAAAACGATCACGTCGCCGTCGACGACGACGATCGCGAAAAACACCGACGAATGTACCTGCTCCGCTCGATTTAAGCTGCGATTTAAGCACGCTAATGTACGTTGTCGATCATTGCAGATGAGATCTCACATCACATTTGAAAACATTCAAAAAGGAGCCAAGTTATTATAGAATGTAGGCAACCAACAACACGCTACACGTTTATTTATGAGTATGTTTAAAACCACTCTAACTAATACGCAAAATCAATAACGCAATATATTAAGTATTATATTTGCACGTTGCAAATTATTATGCAATTTACAATACGCGTTTCACGAACAGATAAACATGTTATGGCCATCACATGGGCCATAATATAAAATAAATTATTTTTAAATCAGTTGCCATTCAGAACGCCATGGCGGCCTCCACATATTTTGGAATAATCGACGTGCATTGATATTAAAATCAGAATTAAATGAAGTATAATCAAATGAAGCCGAACAAAAATGAAAATATGAAATAAAATAATGCTGTAATCATAGAAAAACGCCAATAACATATGCATTTACCAAATAATATTGATTGCCAGCAGGCAAAAGCGGATTGTAATTAGCAAATTAATATTCAATATTCAATCACAAAAACACATCGCTTGCTCTTTCATGCAGAGCAGCGAAGCGCCAAAACTACGAATCAAAATGTTGCTTTGCTTTGTTAGCGGTCGAAGCAGAAAGCACAAATGCACCCAAAACTGCATGCAGATTTATCATCGTTAGAGCATAATATTAATCACGAAAATGAATCGCGCGCCCGTCCGAATGCGAAAATTAATGAATCGTTAAACAGCTAATAACATAATGGGCATAAAGAGTCTATAGTGCTAAGTAGTACAAAGTGCAGCAACTATGACTTAGTCTCTGTGCTTTGATCTCAACTCTTTGTAATGAAATTAAACTTGCAAATCATAAAAAAGGACAATGCGGAACAAAATTTGTATTTCATTAATTAATTAATGCCGGAATCTGTTTTTCATCGATGATTACACATCTGTTGCGACGCAAACGTTCGGAAATAATATGAAAATTAATTAAATGGTAAAAATTTGTTCACAAGTACTGCAATCCCAATGCAATTCAATGTGTTAATGTCGATGCATTTTATTTTATATCATTTCATTGAATTTTATTTAATTTGTACACGTCTGCATTTTAATACACCACAAATGCGTTTCCGTTTTAATTAATAATTATTATTGCCGATATTACTATATACACACTCTCTCGGTTTGTGTATACAAATTTATTATTCTTTTCCCAATTCTTTGCTTGTCGATATCAAACCAAATTATGCATTTACCTAGCCAAAGCTACTTTAATTTTTATGCTGTTCTTGTATTTTGCTTGTGAGTTGTTTCACTTAGCTTCGCATTTGATCCGCAAATGTCACAAACATTCGGAGAAGGAACGAACGTTCGGAAACATATTTTATGTTTTATAAATAAACTCCAGTTTGCTAGGAATATAACTTAGGAACATACGGTTTTGATGCTTTAGCAATATGAATATTTTATTCGAATCGATACAGTCTGGTCCAACCTGCAAGGGCCACGAATGCTCATACCTTCTCTGCCAACATAACAACAAATATTTTTCTTATTCACGAACACGTTCGACTGTTTTGCGCGCATTGTACGTATTTTGCGGATGGTTTATTGTTTTATGTTTTGTATTTGTTTGCTTATGCAACCATTCAATTACCGTTACATTTCCTCAAAGGGAAAAAACAAAAAGTTTACTTTGAATTTAGTTCAAAAGTAAATAGAAAATATTTGTAACCTAAAAAAGCCTTCATTTTCAATAAATCTTCTAAGGTTTAAGAGTTTTTTAAGAAAAGATGTTTTAAGTCATGAATTAATGAGCACTAACATTGCGACGTGTCACGAAGCGTCAGATGAAACGACTGCTCAAGAGTCGCGAGTCCTGTTCATCCTTCATCCGGAAGTTTACACAGACGCGTCTTAACGTCGCAGTGCGAGTTATGAGCTCGTCGTAGGCGGCGGCGGATGGCGCAATATTGAATTGAAAGTGAATCGCGTTCCACCGGCAGTGGGCTGAAACTTATCTAATATGCAGATTGCGTGAACAATGCGAGGCGAGGCGACGCGATGCGTATGAATCTGAGGTGTTTTTGGAAGCGCCCCTTGGATGATAAGACGAACGGGGTGAGAACACTGTCTGCGAGCGTTATACGACGTCGTAATTCCTCTTGCAAGTGATTGAGGTAATTCGTTGAAATTTATTATCACGCCGCATTATTACCGCGCATAAACTA